>CAMOHE010052326.1:1208-46137 GCA_946598075.1 Artocarpus hirsutus | reverse complement strand
TGAGTTAATTTCTTATTGTGTGCAAGAGGAAGAAAGACTGAAGCAAGAAAAGACTGAAAGTGCTCACTTGGCTAGCACCTCTAAGGACAAGAAAAAGAGAAAGAAAAGTAATGAAGCTGTTAAAGCTCCAGCACAAAAGAAACAACATAAGGATAATGATGAAAATCATAGTTGTTTCTTTTGTGGTAAACCTGGAGACATGAAGAAGGTCTGCACCAAGTATCATGCTTGGCGTGCAAAGAAAGGTATGCTTCTCAATTTAGTTTGTTCTGAGGTTAATTTGACTTCAGTGCCAAGACACACTTGGTGGATTGATTTAGGTGCCACTACTCATATAAGTGTGTCTATGTAAGGTTGCCTCAGCTACCGAAAGCCAATTGATGCTGAAAGATTCATCTATATGGGAGATGGAAAATCGGTAGAAGTTGAAGTAATAGGGAATTTTAGGTTATTGTTAAGTACTGGTTATTATTTGGATTTGAAAGACACTTTTGTTGTACCGTCATTTAGGTGGAATTTAATTTCTATTTTTGCTTTGGACAAATCTGGATACTGTTGTTCATTTGGAAATAGTCAGTTCGGTCTTTCTTTAAATTCAAATTTTATTGGTACCGGTTCTTTATCATTTCAAGATAACCTATATTTGCTTGATACAGTTGCTTCTTATAAAGAAACCTTGCATGTTAGTTTTCGTGGCACAAAATGTAAATTAACTGATGAGAATTCTGCTCTCTTATGGCATAAGCGATTAGTACATATTTCAAGGAAAATGATCGAAAGGCTTGTGTTAGATGGAATTCTTGATTCCCTTGATTTTACAAATTTTGAAATCTGTGTTGATTGCATTAAAGGGAAACAAACAAACAAAAGGAGATTGGATGCCAATAGAGCTATGGATGTCTTAGAATTGATACATACAGACATTTGTGGACCATTTCCTATGGCTTCATGGAATGGTCAACAATATTTTGTATCGTTCATAGACGATTACTCTCGGTATGGCTATCTATATCTACATGAGAAGTCACAGACTTTGGACATGTTTAAGTCATATAAGGCTAAGGTTGAGCTTCAACTCAGTAAAAGAATTAAGGCTGTCAGATCTGACCGTGGTGGTGAGTACTATGGTAGATATGACGGATCAGGTGAACAACGTCCAGGACCTTTTGCTAAATTCCTAGAGGAATGCGGGATAGTCCCTCAATATACTATGCTAGGTTCACCTACCATGAATGGTGTAGCTAAGAGATGAAACCGGACACTTAAGGACATGGTGAGGAATATGATTTGTCATTCTACCTTACCTGAATCTCTCTGGGTTGAAGCACTCAAGACTGCAACTTATATTCTCAACAGAGTACCAACAAAGGCAGCAACCAAAACACCTTATGAGCTTTGGACTGGCAAAAGGCCTAGTCTGAAGCATTTACATACTTGGGGTTGTCCAGCTGAGGCAAGGCCTTATAGGCCTAGTGAAAAGCAATTAGACCCCAAGACAGTGAGCTGTTATTTTATTGGTTACTCTAAACGGTCAAGGGGTTACAAATTTTATGATCCCACTACTAAAGCTATTTTTGAGACAGGAATTGCAACATTCTTTGAGGATGTTAAGTTTGGGGGGAGAAATAAGGTTAGAGACTTTGTCTTTGAGGATGAATTTGATCCTATTTCTCTTGAACAAGAGGAATCAGTTCCTATTCCCACAATTGCTTTTGATAATGTTCAGGCTTCTATCCCTTACATTGATCAAGTTGCAAATCAAGAACAACCAGACATAGTCGTTCAACCCCTTGAGGTACAAACTCAACAACCTTAAGAACCAGAACCTCAAGAACTTGTGTTATTAAGGAGATCCACTAGAGAGAGGAGAAGTGCTATTCGGAATGATTACATAGTATTTCTCCAAGAACATGAGGAAAATATTGGATTGATGGATAATGATCCGATCAATGTCCGTCAAGCCATGCATAGTTCAAACTCTCAAAAGTGGATGGATGCCATGAAAGATGAGATAAAGTCCATGCAAGACAATGATGTTTGGGTTCTCGTTCCATTACCTGAAGGTGCGAAGTCCATTGGTTGTAAATGATATTTAAAACCAAGAAGGATTCGAAGGGTGATGTAGAGCGATATAAGGCTCGTCTTGTCGCTAAGGGCTTTACTCAAAAGGAAGGCATTGATTATAAAGAGACTTTTTCTCCGGTTTGAAAGACTCTTTCAGGACAATAATGGCACTTGTAGCACATTTTGATCTTAAGCTACATCAGATGTATGTTAAGACGGCGTTTCTAAATGGTGACATTGAAGAAACGATCTATATGGTGCAGCTAGAAAACTTTGAGTCTGGAGACCCAAAGAAGATGGTTTGCAAATTAAAGAAATCCATCTATGGGCTTAAGCAAGCTTCTTGTCAATGATATTACAAATTTCATCAAGTGATAGTCTCATTCGGTTTCGAGATGAACGCTGTGGATCGTATATACCATAAGTTCAGTGGGAGTAAGTGTATTTTCCTGGTATTGTACATTGATGACATACTACTTGCCATCAATGATATAGGCTTATTGCATGAAACCAAGAAATTTCTATCAAAGAAATTTGAAATGAAAGATCTTGGGGACGCCACTTTTATGTTAGGTATTAAAATACACCGAGATCGCTCTCGGGGTGTTCTTGGGTTATCGCAAAAGAGCTATATCGAAAAGATGCTTAAAAGATTTGGCATGTAGGACTGTAAACTAGGAGATACCCCTGTGGCTAAAGGAGATAAATTCAGTTGGAGATAAATTTAGTTTAAGTCAGTGTCCTAAAAACGACCTTGAGGTTAAGGAAATGGTAAAGATCCCATATGCTTCAGTTGTTGGGAGTCTAATGTATGCTCAAGTTTGTACTCGTCCGGATATAGCATACATTGTTGGATTATTGGGCAGATATTTGAGTAACCCTGAAATGGATCATTGGAAAGCAGCCAAACGGGTTATGCGATATTTACAAAGAACAAAAGATCACATGCTTACATATAGAAGGTCAAACCAACTCGAGATCATTGGTTATTCGGATTTGGATTTTGTTGGATGCCAAGATAGTCATCGATCCACTTCGGGCTATATTTATTTGCTTGCTGGAGGAGCTATTTCTTGAAGGAGTGCTAAGCAGTCACTCATAGCTTCTTCCACTATGGAGGCAGAATTTATAGCATGTTATGAGGCATCCAATCATGGAATATGGCTGCAAAACTTTTTCACTGGGCTGTGAATTGTGAAAAGTATAGAAAGACCACTTAAGTTGTTTTGTGACAATAAATCTACAGTCTTATATTCCAATAACAACAGGAGCTCTTCAAAGTCAAAGCATATAGAGATTAAGTTCCTTGTTGTTAAAGAAAGAGTTCATAGTGGACAGGTGTCTATAGAACATATTGGTACAAACTCCATGATAGCGGATCCGCTCACAAAAGGGCTTCCACCCAAGGTCTTTCATGAGCATACTGCTCATATGGGTGTTCAGCTATTTGATGATATACAGTTTTCGTGGGAGTTTGTATTTGAATGCTAATTTTCTTTGTATATAGACATTGTATGTTTGTATATGTTTTCTGTAGAAATAAAGAATACAGTTTACTTACACTCTGATTTTGGTACGGTTTTGATCTCATTCAGATATAAGGTAGGACCAGTTAGAAAGAGACATGTTTAGATCACTTTGCATGTAATTTCCATGCTACACATCCATACTTGATCTATGTCATTTGGTTATATCGATATACGTAATCATTGATGGGTCTAGTCATGCTACATTTGTGACAAAGGCCGCTCTGGTTCTATGTTGATATGATCAATGGACGAGATTGTTCAGGAATGCCCTTATATGTGATTGCAAAGGTTGAGCTCACTAAAGTTAACACATTTTTTAAAGAAACATATGTGGCCCAAGTGGGAGATTGTTGGAAAATTAATTTTTCATGTGGGCACACATATGTAATTAAATATGTTATTTAATGCTATCTTAAAGTAAAGCCTAAATTAAAGTGATATAATTAAGATAAAGTTGGAAGGCTTTTTGGGTATTAAAATAATGTATGGGTTATTTTTATAAATATTATATGTGTAGATACCAATTTGTAATTTTTAGATTTTATGATGGGCGAAACTGAAAATACACTAAAATAACCAAAGTTATTTATTCTGGTTATGGTCCTCAATTCATACGTATCATTTTTTCTGTTTTCTCCGAAATCCCGTTTTCAAAAAAAATCTTAAGGAGTACGTATTGGATTGGAAGGCAATAACCCAAAACAATCCAAGATCATGAATCAAGGTACGCTTCCGCAATCGAGATATATTCTTCTCAATGATTTGACATGAACGATCTTGGATGAATTTGGTTTAATTCGTTTCTAACATATTTGGCAAGATAATGATCTGCCTACAAGGACTTCGGCTTTGCATTCACGAGGAATTGGTTGTGGTAGCTTTTCAGTTTTAAATGGACCTTTTTGTATTGTCATTTGTTGGGTTTGGTGTCCTAAAAGCTGTGATATTATATATATTATTAATAAATAAATAAAGTGACATTTATAATTATTTTGGTTGCTTATATGTGTTATGAATACATTTATAAACATTAAGAAAATTCAATGATTATTTATGTGACTATAAGTTTAGCATATAAGCGATATATGCTTAAGGATAAAATTTATAGATAATAATCTAAATAGTCCGTAATAATTAATTAAAGTTCAGAATCTTTAATTAAATATTATAAGTACGGTCCAATCTCATTTAGAATGAAATAGTCTTATCTAGGTTATTAATGTAGATACATTAGATTTGAGGTACTTTATATAATGAGATTATATAGAACTGAACTAGATAAATTATGAATCTTTAATAATCATCCGTTACAAATAGAGTATTGAAATTTATCACTATGATGATCATATATTTAACAGTTTTAATTCTGAGTATTTATTAGACTCCTGTTTATGACATTATGTTTTTGACTTGCTTTATAAGATTTGTCTAAGCATAAATCATAATAAATAGCTGGGAATAATATTATATAGATGTAGAATCCATTCATTCTTTATAGAAGTTAGAAAAATAATTCTCTAGAGTGATAATTCGAAGTTTAAACAGTATAATGCTCATTCATAATATGATTATGAATTAACTATTCATCAAAGAATTATTAAAACTCAAGGATAAATATATAATAAGAGAGATAAACGAAAATTAAACCTAGCTCTTATTATAAACTATTTATGGAGGATTGTAATAATTATATCAATAGACTACTCGCTAATTTTTTTAAGTAATTTTACTATAATCTCAAGAGTTCAGTTTCTAGTTTTTAGTGGAGTAACACTAAAACTAATAAATTTGGCACATTAATTAAAGAGTTTGATTAATTGTCAAATTTGTTAGAGCTTGAGTTTTCGGTCCATATGTCCCTAATGTCATCTCTATGACACTATATTGGATTTAATGCATATAATGAATTATATCTATTTAGTTTATAATTATTGAATTTTGAATTAATTATTTCACACTTGATTTATTTATGTGACGAAAAATGTTCTCTGTGACACATAATGGAATGTGATAAATGTTGTCATAATTTAACTGAGCGTTAGTTAATTTATTAATTGATTATATTTAACTAATAAGATTAGTTAAATATAGTTTTTTAATTAATTAATTAATAATATTTGAATAATAAGATTATTTGAATATAATCTTAATTTTATATGTGACATATGTGTGGTGGGACCACCTTTTTTATCTTTTCCTATAAGGACACAAAATTAAATAATTAATTGTTTAATTTAAAAATCTAATTTTAAATAAATATGATTTTTTTTATTTTAGATATTTATATATAGATACATGTTTTGAACCAAAGCTTATATATATAAGATTTTATTATGTTTTAATATATATATATATATATATATATTACTTTTGAATTCATTTACGTTTTAAACGTTCATGTAAACGTTTATATATTATATATTTTATATATATATATATATATATATATATATACGTTTTAAACGTTCATGTAAACGTTTATATATTATATTTTATATATATATATATATGTTAAAGGTGATTCGTTAGGAAAAAAAAACGTCACGTAAACGTATGTGTGCATGTATATATATATATATACATATACACACACATATATATATTAACAAGAATCAAATCTTGATTCAAATAAAAAAAATAAGAACTACGTAGAATATATCTTTTTTTATATATTTAATATGGTGGTTATTTTAAATTTGAAATATGTCAGATATGGTGGTTATTTTAAATTTAAAATTAATTAAAAAATAACTAATTGCTCACATATAAAAAAACTAGAGATAATAGTTGTTTCATGTAACTTTCACAGAAAGAAAAACTGAGAGTTCTTCTCTTAAAAAAAAAGTCTGTAATCTCATATGTTGAGTACATAGCAGATTTAGAAAAGTGTGAGGTTAATTCATTCTTGTAGTTTGACGTCCACTCGTCTTTCTATTGATGTGGAGACTTGGCTTGAAAGATCGTGGTATCAAAAAAAAAAGCTAAGATATTCTGATAATCTTTAAAAAATTGGTAAAAATTACCAAAACTTTCTATTATTAATTAAAATTATATAGCTATTTTCGATAAACAAAGTCTTTAAAGAATTGTTGTTTGTTCACTGTTCATTCCTTTCGCAACGTTTGGTATTTTATTCTAACATCATTAACGGCATTTATGTGTTGTAATTTACATTGTACCCTTTGACTGAAGAAGGGAGGCCAGAAGAGAGGGAAAAAGAAAATAGAAAAAAAAAAAAAGATTTGCCCTTTTTTAATTCACTCTTTTACTCTCCCCAAGAAGTGCTGGGTTGGATTGCGAAGGCAAAAAAAACCTGGATTTGAATGGATTTTTTTTGTTCAAACAAACGTATCTAAAACCCAAATGCTGTTATTATATATATATATATATATATATATATATATATTTTCTTTTTAAAAAAGTAGAGTTGATTTCAAATTGTCTTTAAAAAAAAAAAAAAGAGAGTAGAGCTGCTTACAAATTGTCAACCAGTAGTATGTGTTTTAACAGCCTATGATTATTAAACTAAAAATATCAGGCCCATTGTTGGTGACTAATTAGAATAGCAGAAGAATATCAGTGGGAGGGGAAAAAATCTAAAAGAAAAAGAAAAAAGCAAGGCTTGGTTCGCATATTTTTGGTTTCTTTTTTCCCTGAAACTGGAAATATTCTAAACACTTTAGATAAAACTTCTATCAGCCGCTATAACAATTTTACAAAAAAAAAAAAAAAAAATTTATTGAAATTAGCCGCTTCAGGCTTCAACTCTATTAAGAAAGATTATAGGACTGCATTGTTTGATAATTCAAAAGCCAGTAGATTAATTGCAAAATCATAGGCTCCTAGGAAATGATATTGAAATCTTTTTTTTTCTTGTCAAACAAATTGCAAAATTATTTCATTGCAAGAGGGGTGAGGTGTTAATTTCATCTGTATCTCATTAATATGCTATGTGTCCCTAAACTTAAGGCATTTGCCTCCGTTTACTACTTCTGATCATATTCCGTTAATTTTTTTTTGACGGAATCAATCACTTTTCTGATAATTCTTTTTTGAAAACCCGTTTCTGATTATTTTTTGATATGATAATATAGGGTTTAAATTTGCGTCGAAATTTTAAAATCAATAATGTAAATGAATAATAGGCCATTTAGAAGAGTATTTTTAACCATTAGTTACAATTATAAACAGTATAAAACTCTTATATACTACGCTATAATATAAAATTCTTATATGGTACAGTTCTTAAATTAAAATTGTTGGTTCTAACTATTCTTCTGAATGGTCTATAAGTGAATTTTGCAAGCTTAAAGCCAGGATTAGAAAAAGATACACTTTCTTTTTCGAAATAATAATAATAATAATGATTAAACAGAGAAATCTCCCCCAAAAATAAGAAAAATCATGCTCCAAAAGTAAGTACATGTGAAAAATATTTAAGGTGTTTAGCAAAATGATAAAAACTAATGATAAATGTTGTAGTGTGGTAATTTTTTATTTTATACGAGTGTTTTTTACTGTTTTTAGTTGAGAAGATGTTTAAGACTAACTTTGTCACACAATTTAATTAAGAAAAATGAGAGCGGAGAACTTCTTTTCTTTAAACCCCTCAAAACATTCACGTCCAATTCTATTTCTGTCTCTCCGTAACAATGTCTCTTCTCTCTGCAACTCTCACTTCCCTCGGCAATGGCGAACCCTCTCTTCCCTCATCCCAATCACATTTCCGTACCTCCAAACTCCCACGTGCGGCGCCTCTTCCTTCCGCCGAATCCCTGCGTGCCTGTCCTCGTCTCCGTGCAGCGCAAAATCACAGAAGAAGAAGACGACGACGATGACACAGGTAACATTGGGAACTTGAAGAAGCCCTTTGGGTTCGAAGCTTCGTCGCCGGAGGGTAAACAATCCTACGATCTCGATCTCTTCTCTTTCGGTCTCCGGCGAGAGTCTCTTCCCAAGCACGTGGCTGTCAACGGGAAACGCCACTGGGCCCGCCTCAGGGACTTGCCGATGAGTTCCGGCTACGAGGCCGGTTTTCGGTCACTTAGAGTGGTGGTTGAGCTTTGTTGCAAATTAGGGATTGAGGTTCTCACTGTCTTTGCCTTCTCGATCGACAATTGGTTCCGTCCAAAAGTCAGTATACTATCATTTATCTTCTTTCATGTAATATCTCAGATTTTAGATTCTCTTTCAACCGTTATGTACGAGGTTTTTTTTCAATAATTTAATTTGAGGTTTTGGTAAGTGACACAGTTCGAAGTTGGCCATGATGTACACAAAATATATCTTGCGAGGAAGCTGTGATATTGATACTTGTTTCAATGGTTACTTTCTTTAAATCACTGTTAATGATTATGTGATTTGGTGGAGAAATTGGATTTTTTCTGATGTAGGTGGAAGTTGAGTTCTTGATGAGTCTACTGGAACAAGGAGTGAGAGAGGAATTAGGGAGCTTTCCGAGGTACTCATTCTGGAACTGATTGAGATTTCCTGGCTGTAGTTTAAAGTCCAAAGTTTGAGAAGTGAGTTAGAACTGACGGTTAGAACTGAAAGTATGGTAGCATGTGAGAGGTTTATTATAGCATATTTTTGCTTTATATT
This sequence comes from Artocarpus hirsutus, assembly GCA_946598075.1. Taxonomy (NCBI): domain Eukaryota; kingdom Viridiplantae; phylum Streptophyta; class Magnoliopsida; order Rosales; family Moraceae; genus Artocarpus; species Artocarpus hirsutus. The sequence goes on along the minus strand of CAMOHE010052326.1, from coordinate 36,943 downwards.
GTAGCGTGTGAGAGCTTTACAAAGTTAGAACTAAGTTTGCCAAACACCCTATCTCCATGTGTTTATTTTGAACATTTTCTTTTGCAAGCACCGGATTACAAAAACAATAAAATCAGATTTTATCTTAGATTATACAGTAGTCATCTAACCTCACGTTTACTTCAAATGAATGGGCAAGGATAAAGGAGAAGTGATTCCCTTTGGCATCTAATTACATGTTTACTTACAAATTACATGTTAATGACCAAATAGAATTGTCAATCCTTGCACCCTAGTATGGATTCTTAATTTGAAAAAAAAAAAAAAAATGAATGCCAAATTTACTCATGTATCCTTAATAAGCTCATATGTTGCCAATAATTATTTAATTATGAAAAAAGAATAGTTTTAGTAATTAAATTGATAAGATTCCTATTCTTAAATTGATAAATATTAGAAAGGAAATTGCATTGTTTACCACTGCAGTGTTGATGGATAAGTAATGAATCAATGATCTTCATTCTTATTCCTTTCCTTTCCAATCGTATTACCTTTTCTATTACATTATCTTACAATTTGGTAAACACACCCTAAAAATAATCCATAATGCACCGAGCAGTCATGGTTCAAGGGGATGAAATTTGTAGCTTTTCTGTGTATTGGAGCTCAGGATTTTCTTTATGGGGTTACTGGCTAGAAACAACGTGTGAACGTACTTGATTGATTTATTATAGCAGGGAAAACATCCGAGTTTCTGTAATTGGAGATACGTCTAAGCTCTCAAGTTCATTACAGGAATTGATAGCCAACGTAGAGGAAAGCACAGAGAAAAATACCGGACTCCAACTGGTTGTTGCAGCGAGCTATACTGGTCAGTATGACATTGTTCAAGCATGCAGAAAGATTGCCGTGAAAGTGACTGAGTCTCTAATTGAAGAGGAACTTGTGACAAATTGTATCAAGTTCCCCTACCCTGATCTACTTATACGGACTAGTGATGAACTTAGGATTAGCAATTTCTTCTTGTGGCAGTTGGCGTACACTGAACTATTCTTTTCGCAATCCCTCTGGCCTGATTTTGGAGAACTTGAATTTCTAGATGCTTTACGAGCCTTACAATGTAGGCATCGACGTTATGGATTTAAGAGTATTTAGTAGTTATTTATTTCTCTCTTGTTCTTTTGTGAAAGGAGGAAGCAAAGCTTAGCTATTTTTAACGTTCCACTGAAGGTGAGAATTTACCACTTGAGTTTCTCAATCATCGATGATTTGATGAAAAGCTTTATAATCACCACTTGAGTTTCTCAACCATCTTAGTTGGAGATAGCTTAGTGTATTTGGACGTGCAAGAGTTGACCTTGCAAATCGCCTTTGAGTTTTCTGAAATGCTCGAAAGGAAGTTACATCTTTTCCCTGGGATAATTTAGGTACTGAAATGGTCAAAGGGAAGTTGCATCTTTTCCCTGGGATAAGTTAGGTACTGAAACATTACACTCACGTCAACGTTGTTAATAATTTAAGGCCGTGGAGCGAGTACAGAGCAAGATCATCTGCATAAGCATGTCCTTGATGTTACTTTCAGGGCACCTCGGGTGACCATGCACAGAGAGCACTAAATCTTGCTTCTCCAGGGTGCAAACGCTCTCCATCCCTAAGGACATGTTATCAGCATAAGCGAATTTGCTAGGAGGAAGTGAATGCACCATCCTTGCCAGATTGCTTCAAATGCTTACAAGGTACCAAAAACACATTATGTACACCATTATGACGGAAAAAGGAAATGCTGAATGACATAATCTTTTTCCAATTGCTTATATTTAATTGTTACCTATATGTCAATTGTCATATAATTCACATGTTTCAAGGCTCATGTTTGGATAAAGCATATGTGTCGTTTAGATGCTAATAATTTTTGGTGAAGGAAAAAGAGGAACGTAAGTTGTATCTCTTTCTTACCATCTCATCCCGTTCCCATCCCTTCCCCACTTCGTTTCCATTATCCCTGCTTTCCCAACTTATTCTATTACCAAGGCACCATGTCAATAGCTTTGCCATGGCCATGGTTTCTCGTTTTGAAACTCGAATTTTGTTATATTTAACCACCCGCTCCCTGTGTTTTGAGCTAGATTGATAAATTTTACACACGACCTAACTTCATATGTTTTTGCAGTTAGCAAGCAGTATGTTGAAGTCATTCATCATCTAGGATAAACAAATTGTGCTCAGTGTAATCTCCCAGAAGCAGAACCTGAAAACTTGCAAAGTTTTCTTTTTCCTAGCCACGAGTCACCCCCCAAAAAGTAATCTCATGGCTTCTCTTGGATATGTATTGATACGTAAAAGTAAATTCCCTTTGTATTCCTTTTCTCCAAAAAATGTTGGTTAGATTGTGTTAGTTGAACTAACGGCTCAAACGGGGCATCATTTTTATTAAAACTGGTTCACATCAACTCCTAAATCGGAAATGTCAGAGCCGTGGGTATTTTTCCAATAGCAATAATTAGTATAAGAGATTTGTCAGTTCCCATTAGCGGATTAAACTTGTATAGAATAAATATTGGTGATGATCCGTCCATTTTAAGTTCATTAGTCTACCTAATAAACTTTCTTTCGTAGTACCTTTCCCTTGTTCCCAGTCATGTTATTGGTGAAGTGAAGCCACAAAAGTAGTATATGCAAACTAATCCTCGAGGCCTATTTATAAAATAACCAAGAGAGTACTAGATTGGCCTTTATTACTATGTGGTTAAAAGAGAACTTTTTAAATTCTTTTGAAGGGTTAATTACACCGGCACCTCTTGTGTTTTGTCAAAATAACAAAAATACCCCTTGATCAAAACTAATTATGTCAATACTTTGACTTTTCAAAGAAAAAATTATAGTGGCATTCCCTTTGTTAGTTGACTGTAAAAGTTGTTCGAAGTTTAACTGTTAAATTTTATTTAAACTTCAAAAATGATCCTCAATGCATACAAAAGGTTCTTGGCAACATATATTGTTGGAAAATGATGTTTTTGTACGCTTATTTAGCATTAAAAAATGAGTTTAATTAATTCTTTCACAATTGTGACTAATTTTTACAGACCTAATGGCTAAGATTTAGTCTATTAAAAAAAAAATTTACAGACCCAAGGGCTCAGATTTAGTCTACTTATATCAAGGGTTCAAATTAATCTATCAAAACAAATTAATTGGGATATTTTTAACAATTTATCATTAAAGTTAGCATTATTAAATTTATGGGTGTTGGTGTAAAGTTGGTTAAGGGTATCTATGTTATTTTGGCAGAACACATAAGGTAACAGTGTAATTAACTACTTTTGAATTTACTCCTAGATTAGGTGAGGAACTCATGCAAGCAGATGGTAGCTTCCCAATTAGATTTACCTAATTTTTTATAAATATAATAAATGGATGAAGGCAGGCTGGCCTATCATTTTCATCTCACATCATTTTAATTGGTTGCTTAACCCTTTGTTTATGGTGATCATGTAGTTCACACAGACTGCTAAATTAGTGGTAATTATAGTTATGCTAGCCAGCCATCCAGAGAAGGCTCAAATTTTGTCACTATCAAAACGACGAACAATGAAAAAAACTTTGTCTTTCCGTAGTTTTCTCACAATTTTTCTCTTACCTTGCTTTTATGATAAAGAAAAATCAATACAAATTACCAATCCTCCTCGTTGTCTTTTAAATGCAAGTTTGCAATCAATTATCAATCTTTATATTTTAAAAAATTAAGTAAATTATGAAGCCTTCGTTTTCCTCTTTTTGATGCACCAATTATCAAGCCTTGCTATTATATATTATCATATAGTATAACGTCCTGGGAATCATATTATAAGTGGTAGTAAGTTCGTAGATTCTACGTTGGCGGCGCACACAGCAATAATATACTCTTCTAATCCTCTTATTTTATTTTTCCTTATGCTACAAAGAATCATTATTAATCAATTCTATTATCCTTGGGGTTATTTTTATTATTCACTAAGATGGTGCCAAGAACAATATTATTTTCGTAGCCAAGTGGATGAATTTTGTAAAGTTGATGGACTCTACGCATTTCTGGTGTACCTATTACAATATTCCACCGAATTGGACTAGTAGTATGAAAAGGAGAGACAAGAGAAAATAGAAGAAATAGAATCTTGTAGGAACGTTAGATAATATTTTTAAGCATTTTGGGCAAAAGCTTATCCGTTTTTCTTTACACAGAAAGACAGGAAATTGAAGTCCTTTTGTCATCTTCATAATCAGTTTGGCAGCTTCAAGGGAAAATGACGCAAAAATAATCGGGAACGTAAGATAAAAATAATCAAGAAAATAAAATGAAATTTATTCATAAGCTGTTTATGAATTCCTTATGGGGATGTGACACATTATAATATATCATGGACGGTTACTTTTTGAAGCTGTGTAATTTTATATAGTTTGAGAGTACAGCTCTAAGCTTTTAGTGAAGTAGTGTTAGAGTTGACAATTATAAATTATGTATCTGAGATATTGTATTTTACGATTATAGGAGCTTGAACTGTATATGTCTATCAGGTCCTGTAATACCCTGAAATTAATTAAGCATGATTAGTGTATAAAATAGTGAATTAGTGTGCCATGATGAAATCCAAACTCAATTTATCTATTTTGTAATATTTTCAAATTAGTGTTATTTCTAAGTTATTTTTAACTACTCTTAATTGTTTTATTTGTTTGTTATTTTAAATTTTTAAACAAAACAAATCGTCAAATGCCAAATACGTCCTTTTTGCAAAAACTATGGATGGCACATAGTTTTCCTTCTACAAAGCCTCTCTCCCTCTCTATTTATCCCTCTCCCTCACTCTTTCCCTCTCACTCTCTTACGTTTTCCTTCTCTCTCTCCTCTCTCTTTGACTCAAAAATTTTGAATCTAAGCTTTCATTCTTAGCTGGATTGGAGGTCAAGGAACACGAAAAACTCGTTTTAAAGCTTTGATTCGAGATAAATTCTTTTATTTTCAAATTTTCAATCTTCCCTTCAATTTTCTAAATTTCTTTAAAACGTTGTAATCTAGGTTTTATGAGCTTAGAAAATCTTTAACCTAAGTTAGTATAGCACAACCCAACTTGAATCTAAGCTAGATTGAACGAAAATCAAGATAGAATCAAAATTTTCTATTTTTCTCCATTTTTCTCATTTTCAGATTTCTTTGAAAATCCTTGAGCAAATCTTGTTTAAATGTGTTTAAAAGTGTTTTAGTGTGTTTTTCTATCATCTATGAATGTTTTCTATGCCTGGGAACTAAGGAAACAGGTTGGAAATGAAGATTTAAGCTTGGGGAGGCCGAAACTTGAATATAGAATTATCTAGATTTTTCCAGTTCGACAAGCCAGATTCATGAGTCTGGCAGGCCGCACTCATCCTTTTAACAGGCCGAAGTTGGAAAAATTTGGAAGGACGGTCTTGGTTTATCGGTAGGCCAAACTGAACAGTCCAGTAGGCCAGACCAGAGAATCCAGCAAGTCGACTAGGATTTACAAAAATTTGTTGTTTTTCGTCCGTTTTTACTATTTTAAACCCAGATTGAGATTTTAACCTTATAGTATGATTTTACAAACATAAATGGTACACTAAAACACTATGCGATAGCTTAGCAACATATAATATCTTAAGTTAGATATTGATGAACTTAGTTTATATTTAGGTTATTCGTACTTCCATGGAGCTAACGTATAGTGAAGCGGGACTATGGTGCTGAGTTGCGGTGCCGGGTATTGAGGTAGGACTTCTACCCCTTTTATTTGGCAGCCACGTTTTTAAATGATTTTGGCCTCAAAAAGAATTCTTTCAAAATGTTTTCAATGAATGATAGAAAGAGATTTTTATCAGTTGTTTTCATAAACTATTGGACGAAATGATATTCATAATCAACCGCATAATGAATATACATAAATACACTCAGTAAAATGAGATTTTAATAACAATAGAAATGCATAGATGGGCATGATGCCAAACTTAGAGATCGGATAATGTAGAGTGCAACCTTGAGGGCAGGTCCTGAAACCAAGCTAGGCCACTATGGTGATGATAACTATGGTTTGCCCAAGAAAGATAATAAGATACTTTCTAGATGAACTGATTTTGGTAAGAATAATTTAAATGGATTTATTTATTTAATTCTGTTTTCTAAATATTTTTCGTGAATGATAAATTTTATATTCAAATTATTTGTTTTCAAAACCTAGTCCAATTAAGCCTTTCGCTCACTTTTTATTTGTTTTCAAACCTTTCCTCTCTAGGTGAAATCTAGCTTAAGACCAACGGAAGTCCATCGATCGGACTCGTGAGCAGTAGAAGACCCTGAGTAGGTTATTTGTATCATTTAATCAAGGCCTGTATTATTTTAATTTCTCTTTTCTCATTGGACTATGGTTGTAGATTTAATTATTATCGATATTATGTGTGTGCACAAGTTGTAGGCCCGATGGGACCCAACATGTATTATTTTATTTTATTTTATTTTACCTTCCTTTTATATGTTTTATTATTTTAATAATCGTTTAAAAAGTTTTAGATTTATCACATTTTTCATAATTAACTAAATTCTATAATTTGTGATTTTGATTAAAATTTGACTTATTTAACCTAATTAATCCGTCACATCACCTCCTAGATCCAGGGGCGTGATAGAATGGTATCAAAGCCCTGGGTTATTGACCTTGAAAATTGTGCACACATAGGTACGGCAATGAAATATTATTGACAGTCTAATTTTGTTTTCAGAAGTGAGAGAATGGCACTCAGACGTCGTTCATTTGCTATTGACGCGAATCCGGGAAATGAGGAAAGTATGATCAGAGCGATGCTTACTGCTTTCCAGCAAATGATAGAGAGGGCAAGATCAAAAGATTCTAAGGCAAGTTGTTGGCATGCAAACTTTAAGGAGTTTCGACGTGCATCAATTCCAACCTTCGACGGAAATGGGGACCCACAGGTGGCTGAATATTGGTTAGACTCAGTAATGAAGCATTTGGATACCCTTGATGTACCAGTGGAGTATCGAGTGGAGTTTATAGCTTATAAACTTAAAGGTGGGGCCAATATTTGGTGGAAGCAAGCTAAACGTCTAGAGACCATTGGGAATATTAGCTGGGACAGGTTTGAGGAGCTATTCTATGACCGTTATTTTCTACAAGGATATAGAGATTAAAAGGCTATTGAATTTTACAATTAGAGTAGGGTGATATGTTGGTTTGTGAGTATGAGGCAAAGTTTAATGAGTTAGCCAAGTTTGCTCCATCCGCCGTGGCATCGGAGCGTGAGAAGTGTATTAAGTTTCAAGAAAGGCTCAAGGCTTCCATTCGATGGCAGGTGGTCGCTCTTCAACTCCAAAATTTTGGTGATCTTGTGTTATCAGCTATATCTATGGAAAACAATTATGTGCACTACTACGAGAACCGGGCAAGGATAACTGGAGGACCTTAGAGGAGCAACTGGAGAGGTAGCAATCGCCAAGCTCAGGTAAAGAATCAGCATGGCAATGCCAGTGGGAGCAGCAGTTCATCAAGTAACGGGAGCAACAACCCCTACAGCTTCCATTGCCATTATTGCCAGCAGCCGGAACACATTAAGAGAAACTACCTGATCAGGAATGCTCACCTAGGCTTCAGACCGGAGAAGGTGCAAGTTGTTAGCCTCAGCCTCAGTCCTTACCACCACCTCAGCAATTCCCTTAGCTGTAGTTCCATCAGTTCACTCCTCAGCAACTGCCAAACCTAGTGCAAGGATACCAGCCATAGAATTTCCTATGCAATACCCCATAGTATCGAGCACCTAGTACAGCTAGCGTGTAGTCTCCTCCAATGTAGCAGTATCGGTTGACTAACCCAGGACCTAGCAACATTAGTAGAGGAAAAAGGAAAGCTCCAGCCTAAGTTCATAGCATGACTTCAAGGAGTTTAGACACACAGCCTAGTAATGTAGTCGTCGACGTTATGGTTTAGTCTCACAATCTTTAGCACACATTTTATTCGATATTGGTGCCACTCATTCTCTTATCTCAAGTTCTTTTGTGCATGCCTTAGGATTAGAAGTAGAAGAATTTGATGAGCCCTTGGTTATTACCTCACCCTTGGGGCTAGTTTATGTAAATCTTGTAAAATAATGATTGGGGGTGAGACTTTGAAGAGTGTTTTGATTGTAAACCCCATAAACTCATATGATTTAATCCTAGGAATGGACTAGTTGTCCGAGTACAATGTAGTTGTAGATTGTCAACTTAGGAGAGTGACCTTAGTGTCCGATAGGGGAACGACGATCACTTACCAGGGTGGTAATGATCAAATGATGAGTGAGCATCTCATGAAGACATGTCTTAGAGGACGAAAGAATCTAGCTTGGTATGCCTTCCTCATGAACCTAGAAGAAGAGTCTAGTGCATCGGTAATAGATGTAGCAATATCAATGGTTGATGAATTTGAAGATGTCTTCTTTGACGAGCTATCGGGATTACCATCGCATCAGGAGATTGAGTTTGGTATTGAATTACTTTCAAGAACTACTTTGATTTTCATAGCACCTTATCAGATGGCGCCGGTAGAAATGAAAGAGCTAAGAAAGCAACTTCAGGAGCTTACTGACAAGGGATATATTCAGAACAACACATCACCATAGGGTGCACCAGTTTTATTTGCTAAAAAGCATAATGGAACCCTTAGGTTGTGCATAGACTATTGACAACTAAATCAAGTCACCATGAAGAACAAGTATCCACTACCTAAGATCGATGACTTATTTAATCAATTAGGAGGTTTGTAGTACTTTTTGAAGATTGATTTGCATTCGGGATATCACTAGCTCAGGATTAAGGAAGAAGACATCCCCAAGATAGCTTTCAGGACCTGGTATGGATATTTCAAGTTTTGGTGATGCCATTTGGGTTGATAAATACTCCGACAACTTTCATAGACCTGATGAACAAGATTTTCAGGCCTTATTTGGATCTGTTTGTGATCATGTTTATTGATGACATCTTGATCTATTCTAAGACATGGAAAGAGCCTAAAGAACATTTGAGGATCATGCTTTAGACTTAATGGGAGCACCAACTATACACCAAAAAGGAAAAGTGCAAATTTTGGCTAACTAAATTTAAGTTTTTCGGACATATCGTCTCCAAGCAAAGCATTTCAATGGACCCTTCTAAGGTAGAAGCCATAGTGGAGTTGGAATGATCGAAGAATATGGTAGAGATCTGTAGTTTTTTAGGACTCGTAGGATATTATAGGAAATTTGTAAAAGACTTCTTGAAAATAGCAGCTCTGTTGACAAGACTGATCAAGAAGAATGTCATATTTGAGTGGGATGAAGAATGTGAGTTCGCCTTCCAAGAGTTGAAGAATCGATTGACCGCAGCTTCGGTGTTGATTATCTTAAATAGTGATGAGATGTATGAAGTTTATATAGATGTTTCAGGACACAAACTTGGATGCGTGTTGATGCAACATGGATGCATGGTGGCATATGGATCGAGACAGTTAAGGCCTCACAAGCAAAACTACTCCACTCATGGCTTAGAGCTCGTAGTGATGATTTATGCACTGAAGATCTGGATATGCTATCTATACAGGGTGACATTCTAAGTTTTCTCCGACCACAAGAGTTTGAATTATCTGTTCACTCAAAGGGGGTCTAAACTTAAGGCAGTAAATGTGGATGGAATACATGAAAGATTATGATTTTGCACTATAGTACGATCGTGGGAAAGCTAACATAGTCACAAATGCGCTCAGCAAAAAGTCTTTAGGGATTGTCGCTTGCTTAGCTATTGAAGACTGGAAAAGAGATGCAACAGTGAATGAGTACGGGCTACAGTACTATGAAAACTACAACCAAGTTTTGGTGTATCATATGGAGACGACCCAACTCTTATTCAAATGGTGAAACATAATCAATGACGAGATCAACACTTACAGGGAATATGGATGCGAATTTAGAACAGAGAGCAATTTGAGGAATGGAGAATACGTGCTGATGGGTATGTACTTCATGGAGCTTTTGGCAGTTCCAACAATCGCAGAAGTAACAAAGGCCATGAAGGATAAAGCTCACAAGTCTCAATTCACTATTCATATGGGGAGCATGAAGATGTATTGCAATCTAAAGAGGCAATATTGGTGGAGGGGCATGAAGAAGGATGTTCGAAAGTAAGTGGCCAAGTGCGCAACTTGTCTCTAGTTTAAGGTTGAGCACTAGAAGCCAGTAGGTCAACTTCAGTCGCTTCCTATTCTAGGGTAGAAATATGAGCACATCATGATGGACTTTCTCACTGGTTTGCTAAAGATGAAACAAAGACATGATGCAATTTGGGTCGTTGTTGATAAGTTAATGAAATTGACGCACTTCATCCCTTTCAGGTCGACATGTTTGAGGAGAGTTCTCAAGGAGCTATATCTACAAAATATTGTAAGGTTATATAGAGTCCCCTTGTCCATCACATCTGATAGAGACACCCAATTCAACGTCAAGTATTGGAGGAGCTTTCAGGAAGCCTCAGGCATGAACTTGATTTTCAATGCGGCCTTGCATCCTCAAACCGACAGCCAATCTGATCAGGTTATTCAGATCCTCGAAGACATGTTACGTGTGTATGTGTGTTAAACTTCAGCGGGAATTGAAAGAAGTATTTGCATCCGATAGAGTTTGCATACAACAACAGCCATCAAGCAAGCATTAGTATGGCACCGTTCGAAGCGCTAAATGGACGACCGTGTTAGTTAACTATGTGTTGGGTAGAACCAGAAGACAAGATTGTTCTCGGGCCAGATGAGATATGTGACAGTAACGAGAAGGTTACCATGATACGAGATCGGTTGAAGGCTGCTTAGAGTAGGTAGAAGAGTCATATATTTAGGAGATGCCGACTGCTTGAATTCAAAATAGGGGATTTCATTCTCTTGAAAGTTTCAAAGGGTATATCACATTTCGGTGTATGTGGGAAACTCACACTACTGTATGTTGGGCTGTTCAAGATTACCCAACGCGTTGGTGTGATCGCCTATTAGCTTGATCTTCTTCCCGAGCTCTCTTATGTTCATGACATATTTCAAGCGTCGATGCTTCGGAAGTGTTCGCCCGAGCAGAGCAAGATAGTCTTATTCCATGATGTGTAGATCAAGGAGGACATGACATACGAGGATGTACCGATCTAAATTATCAACTAGAAAGTGATCAACTTGCGACGTCGCGACATACCATTAGTGAAAGTCATCTGGCTCACGGGATTGATGAAGCCACTTAGGAGTTAGAATCAACTAGGCAGGAGTTGTATTTGCATTTATTTTGTTTCTAAGTTGATTGTAATTTCAAGGACGCAATTTTTTTAGGAGTGGAGAGCTATAACACCCTGAAATTAATTAAGCATGATTAGTGTATAAAATGGTGAATTAGTGTGCTATAATGAAATCTAAACTCAATTTATCTATTTTGTAATATTTTCAAATTAATGTTATTTCTAAATTATTTTTAACCACTCTTAATTATTTTATTTGTTTGTTATTTTAAAATTTTAAACAAAACAAATCGTCAAATGCCACTACATCCTTTTTGCAAAAACCATGGATGGCACACATTTTTTCCTCTATAAAGCCTCTTTCCCTCTCTATTTATCCCTCCCCCTCACTTTTTCCCTCTCAGTCTCTCAGCCCACTCTCTTTCTTTTCTGATGCTCTCTCCCTCTCTTTCTCCCTTTGCGTTTTCCCTCTCTCTCCCCTCTATCTTTGATTCAAAAATTTTGAATCCAACTTTGATTGTTAGCTAGATTAAAGGTCAAGGAATACGATTGAGCTTCCATAAACTTGTTTTAAAGCTCCGATTTATGGTAAATTCTTTTATTTTTAAATTTTCAAACTTTGCTTCAATTTTCTAAATTTCTTTAAAATGTTGTAATCTAGGTTTTATGAGCTTTAAAAACCTTTAACCTAGATTAATATAGCACAACCCAACTTGAATCTAAGCTAGATTGAACAAAAATCAAGAGAGAATCAAGTTTTTCTATTTTTCTCTATTTTTCTCATTTTTGTATTTCTTTGAAAATCCTTGAGCAAATCTTATTTAAATGTGTTTAAAAGTGTTTTGTATGTTTTTCTATCATCTATGAATGTTTTCTATGCCTAGGAACTAAGAAAATAGGTTAGAAATGAAGATTCAAGCTAGGGGATACCGAAGCTCGAATTTAGAATTTTCTAGATTTTTTTAGTTTGGCAGGCCAGATTCATGAGTCCGATAGGCCAAACTCATCCCTTCAGCAGGCCAAACCTAAAAAAAGTTTGACAAGTCGGTCCTGGTTTGCTGGTAGGCCGAACTGAACAATTTGGAAGGCCGGACCAAAGAATCCGGCAGGCCGACTGGGCTTTACAAAAATTTGTCATTTTTCGCCCGTTTTTGCTATTTTAAACCTAAATTGAGATTTTAACCTTATAGTATGATTTTACATATATAAATGGCACACTAGAACATCATGTAATAGTTTAGCAACATAGAATATCTTAAGTTAGATATTGATGAACTTAGTTTATATTTATGTTGTTCGTAGTTCCGTGGAGCTAACGTATAGCGGAGCGGGACTACGGTGCTGAATTGCAGTACCGGGTATTGAGGTAGAACTTCTACCCCTTTTCTTTGGCAGCCATGTTTTCAAACAATTTTGGCCTCAAAGAGAATTCTTTCAAATTGTTTTCAATGAATGATTTGAAGAGATTTTTATCAGTTGTTTTCATAAACTATTGGACAAAGTGATATTCATAAGGAACCACATAATGAATGTAAATGAATACACTCAATAAAATGAGATTTTAATAGCTATAGAAATACTTAGATGAGCATAATGCCAAACTCAGAGATTAGTTTATGTAGAGTGTGACCTTGAAGGTAGGTCCCGAGACCCAATTGGGCCACTACAGTGGTGATAATTATGGTTTGCCTAAGAAAGATAATAAGATACTTTCTAGACGAACTAATTTTGGTAAGAATAATTTAAATAGATTTATTTATTTAATTCTATTTTCTTGATATTTTTCTTGAATGATAAATTTTATATTCAAATTATTTGTTTTCAAAACTAGTCATACTGACCCTTTCGCTCTCTTTTTATTTGTTTTCAAACCCTTCTTCTCTAAGTGCAATCCAGCTTAGGACCAACGGGGATTCCACCGATTGGACTTGCGAGCAATAGAAAACCCCAAGTAGGTTATTTGTATCATTTAATCAAAGAATGTATTATTTTAATCTCCCTTTTCTTATTGGACTATGGTTGTAGATTTAATTTTTGTCGATACTATGTGTGTGTAGAAGTTGTGGGCTCGGTGGGACCCAACACGTATTTTTTTCCTTTATTTTATTTTACATTCCTCTTATCTGTTTTATTATTTCATAATCGTTTAAAAAGTTTTAGATTTATCACATTTTTTATAATTAACTAAATTCTTTAATTTATGATTTTGATTAAAATTTGACTTATTTAACCTAATTAATCCATCACGTCACCTCCCGAATCTTGGGGCATGAAAGGTGCCCTTTGTTAGCTCATAATAAATCATGTAATGATACGGCATGTTTTTCCTACATATTGGTGACTTATGTTAAATTATTGGATTGGTAGAAATTCATTAAGATTAGATTTAGCAATTTATGTTTGTTGATTGGTTGAATTAATTTTGTAAATTGATTCAAGTTAAACATGTTGAATTATTTAGATAATATTTTATTTTCTATGAGATTATCAAAATATGACTGCTTTGTTCAAATAACTTTTCTATTAGATTATTTCAATTAAAACTAAGGTTCTATCTAAGAATCTTGGGTGGAAAATTTCATATTTTCAAGGATCAAATTATCACAAGTTAAGCAAGCTGATATGTTAGTTCGGCCTATCGATAGAGTAAGTTCGGCTTACCGATCCTACGATAATTTGTATACGCATTTTAGACGTGTTTTTCATCAAAAGTTGATCTAGATTCAAATTTTGGGGCCTTATTTGATAGGGATTAACCCAAAATTTGACCACTATAAATAGGGGATGAGTTTTCTAAGTTATATAGATTAGTTGAGAAGCATAGAGTGAGTACTCTAGTCTGATAAATTATAAAACTTCATGAGAGCTATTGTTCATAATCAAAGAACCTTAGCTCTAGGTCTTTTCAAGTGGTTGGAAGGAGAGTCACCGTAGACAATGGTGCACGATGTGTGACCACCCACACTCCGATTGTGGATAGAGAATAGCAAAGAAGACCAGTTGGTTGAGGATCTTTTGAAACGTTCTTTTCTGCGTAGATTCGAGCCCACTTCGATATACAAAAGATGTTAGTAAGATCTATCATTAATTTATGTATTTAGCATGTTAAAACATGTGTTTTGAAAAATACTCTAATTAAAAAAAATTAAATTCTACTACATACTCATTTTTCAACAATTGGTATCAGAGCCATGGTTTTTATATAAATTTACAAGTTTGTGATTATGCTATATATATAGATTATGTGATCTTGTTCTGTCCTATGCTTGAATTCAATTTTTAGAGATTTGGCATTCTAAGGTTTCGCTATAATTAAATGCTATCATGAGATTATATGGTGAATGTTTATCAATTAATTATGGTTGATTAATTATTATTTAATTATTTATTAATTAATTACTTTGTGCCAATTATGGTTCCTTAGAGGTTAGAATATGTATCTAGGTTTTCATATATTTAATGGCGGTCTACCATCACCATCTAGTTCAATTTTAAATTTGTAACATTTTGTAATTAAATAATTATTCAAAGTGAAGACGGATCTAGAAGATGAACATGGTAGAATTCCAATGTTTTTCCTGAGTTTCTAAAACTTACAATCTTTTAAATTGTTGAAAATAAGATTGAAAACTGCTTAAAAACTAATTTCTCAAAAATCGTGAATTCAGCTCGGTCGACGGGTTGAACCCTTTGGTTTAGCAAGCTGGTCGTAGACCGGCAGGCTGAACTTCTAGTTCGGTAGGCCATCTGTAGGATAGAATTCTGCAAGCTCTGGCAGCAGGCTGAACCTTTAGGTTCGGCAAGTCGATGATCAAGTTTGGCAGGCTGATAGAAAGTAGAATTTTTCTAGAAAAGTGCTTTTTTTGATGCAGTTTTGATTTTATTTTGAGACAATACTGAGAAACATGGAATTTTATGATGATTGGAAAAATAAAACATTTGATCTATGAGAGTTTGAAGAATTGAAGATGGGTGCCATGTGAAGAAGGATACAACTTGAAGATACAAGATGAAGAATCGATAATATGTTTTGATTGATCTTTTGTAATCTTTATTTTCTTTTTCTCCAAGACGGAAACATAATATTATGGCTGTTTATTTATTATTATTTTGCTTGTAGCTTTGCATTTTGCTTTGCTTGTCTGCATTATAATATGATTTACTATGTATGTTCATAACATGCTATGTAGAATAAAGAGTGCCGCTCATTAAAAATTGTTCATGCATTTTAACATAAACCTTGACTTTCAAAATATTGAGTCGGAGAAGGTTTGCAAAGAAAGGACCTACAGGCTTCATAGTTAGTCCATAGGTAGCACATGGTGGTTCCAATCCTGAGGAATTGATTTCATCATATACTAGGTTGAATCTCCAAAGCGATAATTTATTTTAGCATGATTTATTGTTGTACACCTATAGGTGACGATTATAAATCATGGATAAAATAGTTGAATCGATGGTTATACTCTCAAAACTAATTTTATTATTAACTTCCCCTAGGAGCTCTATTAATGAAATTAATAGTCAAAGAAAATGATTATTAATATAGGCTGGATCGGACAAGTCTTGGATGGCATATATTAATCGAAAGGAATATATATTCCTAATTGAATTTGGCAAGTCTCCCCTAGGCGGCTTGTTGAATTCTGAGTTAGGAATTATCGTTGTAAAATTGTGATTTTTTCAAGATTTTGACATATAAACATAATTATATGTTTACTTATTTATGTTAACTTACTAAACTATTATAGAATGTTTGCTCATATTTAGTATATGAATCTTTATTATAGATTAAAATGTCTAAAACGCTTTATCATTGACACTTGATAAGAACCAATTAACTGGTGAGAATTATAATGATTGGAAAAGAAACCTAAATATCATCTTTTCCTTTGAGAAACTAAAATTTGTGCTGACAACAATGTGTCCTCCTGAACCTATCGGGGAATCTACAAATGAGCAAATCCAAGCTTATGATTGCTAGAAAGATGCAATATTCAGGCCCACTATTATATTATGGCTAGCATGAATAATATGCTGCAGGCTCAACATGAAGATTATGAGACTGTGAAACAAATCTTGGATAATCTTGAAGACATGTTTGGAGGCAAGCCTTAACAAAATGACAAGGGGCTCTTTAGAAACTTTTGAACTACAAACAAAGGCTGAGGACTCCTGTGAAGGAGCATATGATGCTGGTCATGGGTTACTTTGCTTATGCTTAAACCCATGAAGCTGATATCGATGTCGAGTCATAGATGACTATGGTTTTTGAGACTCTATCTATGGGGTTCATTCCATTTAGAGCTTCATATAATTTGAGTAATAGACAAAATGTGACCTTAACGAAGCTAATGAAGTAGTTACAAGAGTTTGAAAATCTAATCAGGGAAGCTTCAGCTGGTGGCAAGGCCAACTTGGTTGTTGCATTCGGTTCCAATCCTAATCTAGGGAATGGAAGGAAACAGAGGGCTAAGAATAGGAAGTCTTTTGTTCCTACAAATGGCAAGAACAAAAAGAAGAAGAAAAAGAACCCAAAGAAGCTGAAGTGCTTCTACTGTGGGAAAGTTAAGCACATCAAGAAGAATTACAAGGACTTCTTTTCCTAAGGATGTAAGCGTGAACTTTTGGTTATTGAAACTTGTTTAGTTGAGGAATCAAGTGATACTTGGGACATAGATTATAGAGCAACTAATCATGTTTTTGTTTCTTTGAAGGGATTTAAGGAAACGAGAAGTTTGCTACATGAACACTCACGCTTTGGATAGGGGATGGATCCTTAGTGTTGGTTGAAGTAGTGGGAGATGTCTATTTTTACTTTGATAATTATAGGACTTTGGTTTTGAGAGATTGTTTTTATGTTCCTAAACTTAAAAGGAATTTAATATCCGTCGTTTTTTTATTTGAAGACTCTTATTTAGTCTCTTTAATTAATAAAGTTGTGATGTATAAAAAGAAATCTTTTATTTGTAGTGGAGAGATACAAAACAACCTATATTTTATCAAACCTAAGATGATAACGATAAAAGACTTAAGACTTCTCACTCTAATAAGACTTATCTTTGGCATTTGCGATTATGTCATATTAGCCTAAATAGGATTCAAAGGCCGATAAGAGACAGACCTTTAAGTCGTTTAGAAGTGGAATCTATGCCACAATGTGAATCTTGTTTGAAGGGCAAAATGACCAAAAGACCATTTGAGTCTAAGGGCAAAAAGGCCGAAAGGGTTTTAGAACTTATACATAGTGATGTTTGTGACCCCATGAATATCAGGGCATGAAGAGGGTATAACTACTTTGTCGCTTTTATTGATGATTACTCAAGGTATATGTATGTCTACCTAATGCATCATAAAAGCAAACCTTTGATAAGTTCAGGGAGTTTTGAGTTAAAGTGAAAAAGCAATGAGATAAACCCATAAAGGCACTTTGATGTAATCAAGTTGGTGAATACCTCTTCGATGAGTTCTTGGAACACTTATTAGAGAATAGGATTTTTTTTCCTATTTGACTGTATCGGGCACTCCGAAGCAGAATGGCTTATTTGAGAGAAGGAATAGGACTTTGTTGAACATGGTCAGGTCCATGATGAGTTATTCGACGTTATCTTTATCCTTTTGGGGATATATACTATGAACCACATATTATCTTTTGAACAATGTGCCTTTAAAATAAGTTCTTAAAACTCCTCACGAGTTGTGGACAAGTAAGAAGATATCTTAAAACAATATTCACATATAGGGATGTCTGGCTCATTTTTTGTATAAGAAAGCGAACAAGTTGGAAGCACATTCGGAAGTTTGTGTGTTTATAGGATATTCAAAGGGACTAAAAGGGCTTATTTCAATAACCCAAAAGAAAATAAAGTCATGGTTTCAACGAATGCAACATTCCTTGAGAAAAGTTATATGATCGACTTTAAGTCTAGAAGTAAAGTGGTACTCGAGGAGTTGACGAGTGATTTGATCACTCTGGGGTTTCAGTTGAAACCAATCCAATCAATGTAGAAAAACCAACCGAATAACAACCTAAAAGGCTTTGGCATAGTGGGAGGATCAAGCGTCAACCTGATCGTATATGTTCAATGGTGAAGCCTACTTGGCTAAACTGGTTGAACATGACTGGGATCCTTACACTTATACTAAGGCTATGGAGGATGTTGATTCAAGGCTCTAGACAGAAGCCATGAACATTGAGATCAAGTCTATAGAGACTAATTGGGTCTAGGAACTTGTGGATCTTCTCAAAGGGTAAAACTTATAGGGTGTCAATGGATCTATAAGAGAAAGAGACGAGCATATAGAAAAGTCAAAACTTATAAGGCTAGACTGTAGCTAAGGAATACACGCAAAAGAAAGGAATCGATTACAAGGAAATATTTTCGCTTGTAGCCATGCTTAAGTCCATCTATATTCTCTTATCCATAGCTGCCGCTCTCGACTATGAGATTTGACAAATAGATATCAAGACAGCCTTTTTGAATAGCTATCTTGATGAGTCCATATATATGGTACAACCAAATAGGTTCAAAGCCAACGGTCAAGAGGGTAAAGTGTGTAAGTTGCTAAAGTTAATTTATGGACTTAAGTAGGCTTCTTGTTCTTGGAACATAAAATTTGATCAAGTAGACTTACGGGTTCAAACAAAACATAGACAAGCCATGTGTTTATAAACACATTAAGGATGGAAATGTGGTTTTTCTAATGCTTTATGTAGTTGACATTTTGTTAATTGGCAATGACGTTAGGGTGTTGTCATCGGTTAAATTATGGTTAACTAAGCAGTTTGACATGAAAGATTTAATTGAAGCTAATTATGTTCTCGATATCTATATCTTTCAAGGTAGGACTAACAAAATGATAGCTTTATCCCAAGCGATCTACATGGATAAAATTCTTGAGAAGGATGCAATGCATAATTCTAAGAAAGGTGGGCAACTATATAGGTCTAGAATTACTCTTTCTAAGAAAGACTAGCCAAATTCTAATGAAGAAAAAGAATACACGAAGAAGGTGCTTTATGCTTTGGCGGTGGGTAGTTTCATATATACTATGCTTTGTAGATGACCAAACATTTGTTATGTGGTTGGGTTAGTAAGTCGATTTCAGTTGGATCCAAAGCCGAGCCATTGGGTTGCAGTTAAGCATATTTTCAAGTACCTAAGAAGGACTCGAGGGTAATTGCTTGTGTATTCGGGTGAGGATCTAACACCTCTAGGATATACTAATTTAAATGTTCAATCCTATCTAATTCGAGAAGATCAACTTCTAGTTTTGTGTTTACTCTAGTCAACGGTGCCATTGTTTGGAGAAGTATCAAGCAAGATTGCACTTCAGATTCAACGATAAAGGCCAAGTAAGTGACAACTAGTGATGCTTCGAAAGAAGTAGCATGGCTCTGCAAAGTTCTTTGGGGATCTTAAGGTAGTTCCTAGTATAGATAAGGTGATATGCTATATTGTGATAACACTATAGTGATAGTTAATGCTAACGAACTAAGATTCCACAAGAAGAATAAGCATATTCATCGAAAGTATCATGTGATAAAGGACTTCGTTAAGAGCGGGCATGTTGCTGTATACAAATTCACGTCTGAGGACAATTTAGCTGATCTATTTACGAAGACACTAACTGGAGAGTTTTTGAGAGGCATGTTGAGGCTATGGGAATGTGAGATATGTGATATTTACTCCCTTAGTGCAAGTAAGAGATTGTTAGAGATGATGCCCTAAGGACTAAAATGTTGTAATATATTTTTGAAGACATTTTATCAATGAACAGTTTATTTATTGTTCATGTACTAAATGTTGTCCTCTTTCTGTTCATTTCTATTGAATTATGAAGAGCAAACAAAAGTCTAAGACTGTTGGTCTAAACCTTTAAGAGTCATGCATATGATGGGTAGATTATGCGAAAGACATGATTCTTAAAGATGATGGTCTAAATCATAAGCTCCGTAATCAAGGGAATAAAGTTGGACACCTTATTCATGCTAAGATTGTTATATTATCTACATCCTTAATAGGAGATGGCTTGTCTTGGTCATTGGAGTGGGACTCCACGAGTAGAAACATTGATGCATTGTCATAGGTGATGATGTATTGGCTTAAGACATAAGGTTAAATTGATTTGGGTTAACAATTCTGTTTATGGAAATCAATTCACTTTAGACAATCATATGCGTTGTGTCTTAATCTTGAAATGACTAATGAGCCTGTATGCTTGACTGATGTCTTTTGATGTTCCAAAGGGTGACATCCTGACTTTATGATGGTACGCATACTGGTACGTTGGAAATATGACTCTTGATTGCATGGACTTGTTATTTATAGATATAGAATCCATAGCTCTTTTTGTAGAGTAATGATATTCTTTATATGTGTTATCCTGTAATTAGAATATTAGAGCGCTCAACTATTTGGATATATAGGTATAACTAAATGGTATATTATCTATAGATAGTAAGTATTCTAATAGTGTGATAATGTAATGTAAGATAAGAATAATCGGAAAGGTAAAACAGAATTTATCCTTAAGCCGATTATGAATATCCTATAGGGATGTGACACATTATGATATGTCACAGATGGTTAGCTTATTGAAGCTTCGTAATTTTATATAGTTCAAGAGTGCATCTCTAAACTTTTAGTGTAGTAGCATTAGAGTTGATAATTGTAAAATATGTATCTAAAATATTGAATTTTATGATTATAGGAGTTTAAGGAGTTTAAACTATATATGTCCATCTGGTTCCATTTGCTAGCTCATAATAAATCCTGTAACGATACGACATGTTTTTCTTATACATTGGTATTTTATGTTAAATTATTACATTGGCTAAAATTCAATAAGATTAGATTTAATAATTAATGTTAGTTTATCAGTTGAATTAATTTTGTAAATTGATTCAAGATGAACATGTTGAATTATTTAGACAATGTTATATTTTCTATGAGATTATCTAGATATGACTGTTTTGATCAGATAACTTTTCTTTTACGTTATTTAAATTAAAACTAAGACTCTATCTAAGAATCTCGGGTGGTAAATAAGATATTCTTAAGGATCAAATTATCGTAAGTTAGTAGGCCGATGCGTTAGTTTAGCTTGTTGATAGAGTAAGTTCAGCAGACCGATCTCCTAATGTGGCCTGTCGATCCTAGATAGTCTATATACGTATTTTAGACATATTTTTAATCAAAAGTTGATCCAGATTTGCATTTTGAAGCCTTATCTAATAGGGATAAACCCCAAATTTGACCACTATAAATAAGGGATGAGTTTTCTTAATTATTTAGATCAGTTGAGAAGCATAGAGTGAGTACTTTAGTATAAGAAAATCTGAACTCTTTGAAAGCTATTTTGTAGTATCAAGAACCTTACCTCTAAATCTTCTCAAGTGGTGGGAATAAGAGTCACCAGAGGAAGAGCTGTATGATGTGTGACCACCCATACTCCGATCGTGGATAGAGAATAGCCAAGAAGACTAGTTGGTTGAAGCTCTTCTAGAACATTCTTCTCTACATGGATTTGAGCCCACTTTGGTATACAAAAGAGGTTAGTAAGATCTATCATTAATTTATTTATTTAGCATGTAAAACTTGTGTTTTGAAAAATACTCTGATTTAAAAAAAAAATTAAATTCAGCTGCGTACTCCTTTTCCAACATAAAGAGCAAGAACGCCTATGCCCATATGCTCCACAGTAGCGTATGATTTAAAGAAAACTCAAAGTGAAGTCTTTTAGCGCACCACAATGTCGGGTTAATGGCATGGCTTCACGTGTTGGCAAGATAGACTTCCTGTATTGTGTTTTTGTGGTCTTTGTTACCTATTATTTCTAAACGTAAAAATAGATAGCTTAGGTTCTTTCTTTTTAAGAATGTGTTAGAAATTTGAGAGGGCTAAAAACACATTAAGGAAGATTATGGGAGTGAGGAAAACATAATTTGGGTGTGTGAGAATTCACTTGCAATCTATATTTATCATCTTCATCATAGTGAATTTCTACAGTGGTTGAAAGTGGACGTAACTCTCACCTTAAGGGTGAAACACTATAAATTTTGTGTGTGTTCTTGTTTATTTCTTATTTTGCATATTTTTTGCTCTTAATAGAATTAAAGATTTTAGTTCGTAACATTAATCAATCTCATTTGTGTCTCTAAACTTTAAAACTATTTTACCACTTGGCCTTGTAAGTTTTAGAAACTCGTGTTATTTTATATTTTGAATTAGTCCAACTTAATTTTTTTATTAAAATTTTTGTTAAGAACTAATGAAAAATAGGAAATTTAGTTTCACTGGATCCTTTTTGTTAGAGTTCATTGAAAACAAACAAAAAAATAACATATTATCTTAGTTAATTTTCATTTTGTATATGTTTTGACAAAAATTCTAATAGAAAGAATTTAGTGTGATTAATTCAAAATTTAGACATCATATAGAAAAATAAGCTTGAACCAAAGGTTTAAACATAAAAACACTATACCAATTTTAATTTTGGAATAAAAACATTGCAATAAAATTGGTTTAAAAAAATTGTACCAATTCAAATTTTAAGAGAAAACACTATAATAAATTTGGTTTAAACAAAACCTTTTGGTTCAAACTTTGTTCGGGAGCTTTTAAAGGATAAAATAACAGTTTTTAAATTCATAAGACGAAGTAAAAAGGACCCTAAATTAAGGGACATAAGTGAGAATAAATCTTTTTTTTTTTCATTTAAGGTTTTTGTTGTTTTGGTACTTTATATTTTGACATAACATCATATTAGCAACTTATTATTTAAAAAATATATAAAAAGTACCTTATAGTTTTTGAAATTATCAATATGGTACCCCTAAACGTATTTTTTACATAGTAAAATAGATGTTTTACTGCTTAAAAACTAAGTTAAGCGTGCTAAAAATATTTAAAAACTATAAGGTACAATTTTTATATTTTTTCAAATGATAAGCTGCCAATATAATGTTATGTCAAAACACGAGATACTAAAATGGTCCTTGTGCTACTAGGTTTTATCCTTCAATCCATTGGAAAAATCCATCGATTGTAGGGGCTTTATCAACAAGAGCTTTATATGTGCTCAATTGGCCTCTAGCACCGCCATTAGAATTATTGATGGATCTAGCCTTATTAGAGGGTTTTATCTCACATATTATAGGGTCTTTTATCATTTGCATTGCTTTTGTAACTCTAGTTTGTGAGTGACTCTATTTACACCCTCCACTTGACTATTTACAGTCCCCTTAATAATAAATTTTCATATTACTAAAAGGCCCTTCAATACAATGACAAAAAAGAACAATTATAATTGACTTAATTACATAATTAAATGTTTTGAATAAATCGAAACTAGCAATACATTTTTTTTCTTTCCACATACGCCTATACTTAAGGACAAAAACCTAATTTTCACCATTCAATGTCTATTCTAAAAAAATCATATGGAGGTATCATCAATTTTTCCTTGCTTTTTTTTGGAGGATTATTTGCTTTTGTGTATCGTCAATTGGAAGAGTAATATTAACTAATTTATGATAAGTGCTTGTTTAGTTAAATTAGTAGATGTAATAATAAATAAATAATATATTTTTTAAAAATATATATAATTAGAAAATATAATCTTTTTTTAATAAATTGTAGTGAAAATATTCTTTACGTGCCAAATGAGATTCATATAAAAAAGTAGAGAGATAGAAAAATAAGAATATTAAAGTCATAAAAAATGGTGGATGTGAAAAGAAAAATAAAATGAAAGAAAAAAATAATCATAAGGGTAATTTTAAGACTATTAAGGTGCAATAAGTAAATTTAATTATTTCAAAATTATAGGGGATGTAGGATGTGATGCCCTAGGAAGGGGGTCGGTAAGTTTTAGGCAATGAAGATAAAAATTAAAATGAATTAGAAGAAATAAACAAGGTAAATAAAGAAAACGTAAATAAATAAAGTAGATTTTTTATTTAAAATAAATATCATCGAAAATAAAAAATATCATCGACGGTCACCATCACGTGAATGCTACGAAGGTGAGGCCGAGAGCTTATTCTCATTCACCATCACATGGGTGCTTATCACGAAGATGGGTAGGTAGATAGATAGTAAATCATAATATTAATAATACAAAATCATTAAAAATCATCGTAAATCATCGTTCTTGAAATTAAACAAGTGGTGGGACTCACAAAGATGAAAATGACATTGTAAAATACGGATTATAATAATAATAACGAAATCACTATGAATCGTTATTTACAGAATATATCAAAGTATGTATTTAATATAAACGGCGACATCGGGATTAGTCGTACAGTGCACGTATCATACCATAGTTTTGAGAAAATGCCATTTCTATCCAAAGAGCCAGATTTCAATCTTGGGTCCACCCTTCCTCCTCAAACCTGGGAGTGGGATTTTAAAAACAGGAAAAAACTGAGCGGAAGGCTCATTAAGATAATCAGTTAAAAACAATTTGTTTAAAAACAATAATCATAGATAAAAATATCATTCGCAAACAAATCTAAAGATCTTGACAAAAATAAATAAATACTTACTTGTAAGAAATTTGATAAAAGGTCACTGTACGGGTTTTGGAAATCCAAAAAGAATATCGAAATATAATTCTTCAAAATCAGGATAGAAATTATTTTTATAATCATTTAAAAATCAAGCATTTAGCTAAGACAGTTTAAAAAGGCTACCAAGGAAAGGGATAGAAATATCCTACCTTATTTAAATCTAATATCGTAAGCTCCAAATAAAATCCAACATAAGCTCCAATCAACATTCAATAGCTTAAAAACTACATTTAAAATCAGAAATTACTTTCAACAAATATCATTATGTCAATTTAATTATTAGTGTGCCTTTTTTTTACTCAAAATAATCATGATACAAAATCATAATCTTTTTTAAAACATTTTGGAATCATTAAACCTTGAAAATCAAAAGAAAAAAACAATTTTCTAAGTCCACAATCGACCTATAGAACCAGTACAGTTCGGCCTACCGAACATCCGGACCAGCCTGTCGAACTGCTACAGTTCGGCCTACCGATGACATGAATCCAACCTACCGAACTTATGAATCCAGCATGCTGAAGATCAAGTGCAGCCTGCCGGACTGGCAAAACATGGGGACCCGAGACTTTGAGTCTCGACCTCCCCAAGCTCAAAAATTTAAATTAAGACCTGTTTTCTCAACCCTAGAGCATGAAAATCACACAAAAAGCATAGAAAATCACAATATAACAAATTTAAATTATTTTCCCCAAATTTAAACTCAATTTCACAATGGATTTGAAAATCTAAGAAAAATGTCAAAACTTGTTTAAATCAATCTTAGCTCAAATAAAGCTTAGATTCATTGTAAAACAAGTACTCCAAACATAGATTAAACATTATTTAAGCTCATCAAAGTTTGGATTGTAAAATGCATAAAAATTCAAAACGAAAATCAAAATTTGGAGAGAAAATGGCTAACCTCCAATCAACATTTTTGAAGAGGATTTTCAGCTTAAATCTTCATCTCTTAACTTCAAATAAATGGGTTTAAAGCTTGAGAATGAAATTTAGCAAAGAAAATGGGAGAGAAAGAGAGACGAAAATAAGAGAAAGAGAGAGACGAGAGAGAGGGCTGCGAGAAAAAGAGAGATAGCATGAAAGAAAAGAAAAAGGAAGGGAAAAAGAAAAAGCCCAAGGACGTTTTCATAAATATATAGAAAATGTGGTATAAAAATATCATTTGGTATTTTAAAACTAAAAATCAAATTTAAAATATAACAGATGCAACAAAATTTTGAATAATTGAAAATTAACATAAAAAATTAGACTGGCACACTTAATAATTAAACTTAATATAACTAACTTTACTTTAAAATTTAGAGGCGTTACATAGGAGCTTTACGTATATGCTACCTTTTTTAACTGTGGATTGAAATATGCAACTTGTAAAAAAAACTCTTTGAAAAAAATACAACAAACCACTTTTTTTTTACAATAATTTTACTCTTGTATTGATTCTTGTGAGTGGCATATAGTGTTAATTTTTTTTTTTTTGCAAGTGACAAAATTCAATCCACTATTCAATAACATGACAGCAAGCATAAATATCTTGAATTTAAAGGGGGTGCAAATAGAACCACCCTTAATGAAATTGCTCCTTTAAAAAAATCATAGGGTAAATAGTTCAGTTGGTCCCTAACCTTTTTAAAAAGTTACAATTTGGTCCTCAACCTTTTTTTATTTAACTGGGTATGATCTTTAAAAAAATATATGATCTTTAAAAAAATGTGTGATTTGGTCCCCAGCTATTTATTTTGACCATTAAAAAATGTTTTAACCACTTTAGTGGGGGTATTTTAGTCAAATATCTAATATGCTCCAAAGAAAATAAAATTCAAACATAAAAAACAATAAAAAATAATGAATATATATTATTAGATTTAGATTTTTTCACTTAAAAAAATTCTATCCGATCAAATTCTTAAACAGAAAAAAAATTAGATCTAATTCCCTCAACATATTTCTTAAAAAATTCAACAAAAGAAAAGAAAAAGAAAATAAAAAACAAAAACAAAACCTACTGCTTCTCTCTTCCAAATCCCAAACCCAGCTAAACTTCCCTTCTATGGTAGCCCCACCGTCGGCCCTAAGCAGCAACAGCTCTGACACCGCCACTGCCTCTACCATCACTACAACTACCATCACTCCTTCGGCCCCTCTCCCTTTCAACCCTATTCCTTCCATTGGAGTCGTCCCTGACAATGCCTGGACTTGTGATAAGACACCGATGCCTGGGAGTCTCTGTCATCAGAGGATTTTGGCATGATGGGTGGGCCGATAGAGATTCGAATCAGAGAAGAAGCTCACAAATGCTGATCTCGGAAGTTTGTAAACGCCTGTGGGTCAAGATCTTTTACGGTGGGTCGTGAGGGGGGTTTAGGGTCAACGAGTCGGCTGGGTGATGATTGTTTGCTATGGGTCGCGATGAGGGTTCGGGGCCGACGAGGCGATTGGGTTTGGGGGTCAATGTGGTTCTACAGAGGGGCTGATAAGGTTTATGTTAGAAAAGTAGTACGCAACAAAATTTTAAAAATTTTATACCATAGTATTTTTCGAAACACAAGTTTGACACGCTATATGCAAAAATTAACCAGATCTTACTAACCTCATTTGCTAAAGCTCCTGCAATCTGTGAAGAGAAATGCATTTTAAAGGAGCCTTAACTAACTGATCTTCTTTGCTATTCTCTATCCACGATTGGAGAGCGTGTGGGCACACAATGCACAACTCTTCCTAGGTGACTCTCCTTCCAACCAATCGAGGAAACCTAGAACTAAGGTTCATGATTTATGAACAATAGCTCTTAAGGAGTTGTAGAGACCCTTATTCTTAATTCCTCAGCTGATCTAAATAACTTATGAGACTCACTCTCTATTTATAGAGGTTGGGCCCAGTAGTTAGTCCTTATCTGATAAGGCCTCAAATATTCGAATCAAGATCAATATCTAATAAAATTGCATCTAAAAATGCATGGTCATAAATCATTAGGTCTGCAGGCCGAACTAGCAGATCGGCCTACTAAACTTACTCCATTAGTAGGCCTAACCTGAAGATCACCTTGCCAAACTTATGATAAATAATTTCTGCAAATATTTTATTTCCCACTGGAGATTCTTGGGATCGAGCCTCAGTTTTAATTCAAATAATCAAGTAGAGAAGTTATTTGATTAAAACAGTCATATCTAGATAATCTCTAGGAAAATAAATATTTTTGATAATTCAACAAGTTTATCATGAATTAATTTACTCAAACTTAATTCAATCGATAAACAGACATGAATTATCTGATCTTGATAATTCAACAAGTTTATCTTGAATTAATTTTTCACAAAATTAATTCAACCAATAAGCACACGTGAATGATCTAATCCTACCGAATTTCAGCCAATATGATAATTTGACATAAGTCATCAATTTATTAGAAAAACACTCCGTATCGTTACAAGATTTATTATAAGTTAGCAAATGGGACCTGATGGACTTATAAAGTTCAAGCTCCTAATAATTATGAAACCCAATATCTTAGATATACATTTCATAATTATCAACTCTAATGCTACTCCATTAAAAGCTTAGATCTATACTCTCGAACTATATAGAACTACGAAGCATGAATAGCTAAGTCTCCATGACATATCATAATGTATTGTATCCCTATAAGATGATCCATAATCGGCTTAAGGGTAAATTCTGTCTTATCTTCCCGATTATTTTTTTCTTACATTATATTATCTCACTATTAGAAAACTTACCATCGAAAGACAATATACTATTTGGTTACACCTATGTATCTAAATGGTTGAGCGCTCTAGTTTTCTAATTATATGATAAAACATATAAGAGGATATCATTGGTTGCTAAAGAGGAGCTGTGGATTCTATATTTATGAATAACAAGTCTACGCTATCATGAGTCATGTTTCTAATGTACCGACATGTGTACCAACATAAAAATATGGATGTCACCTTTTGGTATATCAAAGACATAAGTCTAGACAACGGGCCCACTATTCATCTCAGAATTAAGATATAACACATGTGATTGTCTAAAATGAATTGATTTGCCGAGACAGAATTATTAATCCAAATCAATTACACTTTATGTTCTAATCCAATACATCATCACCTATGATAATTCATTAATGTTCCTATTCACAACGTCCACCTTTTATGGCTAAGATAAACCATCTCCTATTAGACATATAGACAACATAACAATCTTTGCATGAATAAAGCGCCTAACTTTATTCTCTCGATTGTAGATTTTATATTTTAGACCGTTACTTTTAGAATCATGTCTTCCGCATAATTTATCCATCATATGCCTGATTTCAAAGGTTTAGATTGGCAGTCTCAGACTTTTATTTGCTTATCATACATTCAACAAATATGAACCTAAAGAGGACAACAATTTAGTATATGAATAATAAATAAACTCTTTATTGAAACAAATGTCTCCAAAAGAAAATTATATTTTTATTCCTTAGGGAAAACATGTCTAACAGTTTGGGGGGCTTTGGAAGGAGAGACAAGGTGGGGAGAGGGTCGCTAGTTGGGATCGGGTGGTGGGGCAAGGAGGTGGGTCGCCAACACATGAGGGGGAAGGTAGGTAGGGTTGGTTTTTTTTTCCCAATTTTTTTAAAGCAACTTTTTTGTTTTTTTAATGATTTATATTTTAATATTAATTATTTATTATTTTAGGAGTAATTTAATAAATTTAAGCAAAAATGATTTTTTATAATTTTTTTTGTCCAAAATCAAACAGTTAGAATCAAATTATATAGATTGATGGCCAACCGAATTATTTATGTAAAATAATAAAAAGCCGGATACTTTGAGCGTACCACCGACAATACTGAAGTACCTGGATTCTGGTAGGGCCCACGTCTTCTAATCAGGACATAAAACAACCAATTACAAGCGACGGTTAGTGGGCGTAATTCATGACCGGTACGTGTCATCATTTTTCGCTTTCATTGTCTGGTTCTATGCCCCCGGAATCACGTAAATTCCCTGACTGATCCCACCCAGATATGAGCGATACGGCGCCGTATTTTCGCGCAAGCTCACGCACTTACTCACTCCAAGTGCAGTAAGAGGAGCGCGTAGGATTAGCTCACCCGCAGGTGATGGTAGGAAAAACAGACTTGAGGGTAATTCAGTAATTGAAGAAAGAATCTCTGATCGTCTTCTTCGTTGTTGTCATTGAAATGCTGATGATATAATAAAAGCTGATGACATGGTGAGATAGTTTTTTTTTTGTTTGTTTACGTGTTCTCTAAGCGAAAGCCAACTAAGCCTCACCTCTCTCTCTGTTCTCCTCCTCTCTCTAAGAAAAACTGGGAACAGTGGAGGAATTTCTGGAACCAGAGCTGAGCGGTTTGAGGATTGAAAATCTCTAATCTCTAGAAGGAAAAAAGAAAAAAAAAAAAAAAGGGAGAAAGAAGATAGTGGTGCGTAGTGTTTGTGGATTTATTAGGTTTTTGATGAGAGAGAGAGAGAGAAAAAGAAGCAAAAAATGCGCAAGTCTTTCAAGGATTCGCTCAAGGCCCTCGAAGCTGATATTCAGTTTGCCAATACCTTGTAAGATCTCTCTTTCTCTTTCTAAGTTTTCAGTTAAAATTGCATAAATTCGGTTGTTTTTCCAACTTTCATCCACTATTTAGAATTTTTGTTCAAATTTGTGGATCGTTTTAGTCAAGTACTTGCTTCTATATTTATTTACGTCTTTATTTTGGTTCTCTTTCGTTTTTTTTTTTTCACACACACGATATATATTTGTTACCTGTTAGCTACTAGGCAGTGCTCACATTCTGTTATGTCATAATTGCATATTATGGGCTTGAAATTTGGATATTTGTGGTTCTTCTTT
This sequence comes from Artocarpus hirsutus, assembly GCA_946598075.1. Classification (NCBI taxonomy): domain Eukaryota; kingdom Viridiplantae; phylum Streptophyta; class Magnoliopsida; order Rosales; family Moraceae; genus Artocarpus; species Artocarpus hirsutus. The sequence continues at coordinate 6,260 of CAMOHE010052326.1, read as the reverse complement.
TAGATATACAATTTGCTATCTAATTCACCATTTTTAACTTGCAAACAGTTTATTATTAGGTGTGTCAAGGTGAATATATTATTTCCAGCTATAAGTAAATTGTTATTGGGGATCCATAATCTGCTTTCTTTTTCCCTTCCGAATTCTTTTTGTTCTTAAGCATGATCGCATGGATATTGTCTATTTATGACCTTTTAGCTGTATTTGAGTACTATGTTATGTGGGCGTTTGTTGTCTGCGCCATAAAAGGTTATTGATCATGGGACAGAGTGCTATATATGTTGTAGAAGTTCAGTTGATTCAACACATTACAAGTCTTTTTCTTTTTTCAAGCGTTATTGCAATTACAACGAAGCTTTCCTATTGCAATGATCAGATTGTGTCAACAAAAAGCGGCGTGGTTTCTTTCCTTAATTAGAGAAACGAACAATTTGTTCGGGCTTATACAGAAATGAAAAGAATGTAATATAAATTGTCACAATTTTAATGTTTCCTTATCTGCGGTGATTACACATTTATGCTTCTGAAAATAAAAATTATCCCCTGAATTTTAGATGGGAATCTTAACTGCTTCAGGAATTTCATTGCCTGATTGTCTGGTTTCTATAATATGTGCGCGTATGTGTGTGTACATGCACGCAAATCAGTGTTACTTGGTAACTCTACTTTTTTTTTTTGGTTCTTAAAAATTAAAAGTGAATGAAGGGTGAAAATCTTTCGAACATGTTGCTTACAGAATCTCCACCATTCTTTTCACTTTCAAAAACAATATATATACGTATATGCATATCTCTGTGTGTGTGTGTGTGTGTACTGAAAGTGTTGGGAAGGTCTGCATCTGTAACGACTGAATAGTGCCTTTCGTGGTTCATTTTGATGTTTTAAAAGATACACTGTATGTTGCAATTCAGGGCTTCTGATTATCCCAGGGAATATGATGGCGCCTGCCTTCAGATGAGGTTGTCGTACAGCCCTGCTGCTCAATTTTTTCTCTTTCTTGTTCAGTGGACTGATTGTCACCTTGCTGGTGCCTTGGGTTTGCTTAGGATTTTTATCTATAAGGTGAATTTCATTTTGTTCAACACCACATGCATTACTTATTTGTGTGTGTTCTATCCGTTTAAGTCCCTCTATCTAACTTCTGTTTGGGTAGGACCATTACTTCCTTTATCTTCGCATCAGGCTGATCATACGAGCTATATTACAGGCTTATGAGAATGGGAAGACGACAATGTCTATTCATGAAAGGAAAGCTAGTCTGAAAGAGTTCTACAGTAAGTAAATATGAGGAAAACAAAGCATTCCTTCTGTTCGGCTCTTGAACAAAGTGTTCTCCTTCCCTGCTTGGATAATTTGATGAATTTGTTTCATGTCTTTCTTTTTCCTTTTTTGCTGACAAATTTGTTTCATGTCGTTCTTTTTCCTTTTTTGCTGACAAATATGCTAACTGTTTTAGAAATCCTATTTTTAACGTTTTGTCTCTTCAAGAACAGGTGTCATATTTCCCTCCTTATTGCAACTTCAGAGAGGAATAACAGAGGTAGAAGACAGGAAACAAAGAGAAATTTGTGCCTCAAAGTACACGAAAAAAGATGAATCATTTGATAAGGGAAAGGTTTCTGAAATTGAGATAGAGAGAGAAGAAGAATGCGGTATTTGCATGGAGATGACGAGCAATGTCGTCTTGCCCAATTGCAACCATTCAATGTGTATGAAGTGCTACCGAGATTGGTATGTAAGCTGTTTGCTTCTTTTGAGACCATATAATCTTCTCCGAGCCATGGCTTTTATTCTCTTAGATTATTGACTGTGCCAAAAAAAACAAAAAAAGAAGAGGAGACAAAAAGAAATGTTAATAAATAAATGAAACAAAGAACAGAGTTGTGGTTTATTATTATTATTTTTTTTTTTGAAAATGCAAATTGAATATGAACTCCTAATTATCTTTTTGCTTTATCTGTCATATTTCCCCCAATGTTATGCCGAGTAAAAACCAGCTGATTTTTCTTTAACATTGGTGAAAATGCATAATGCAAGTGTGTTATCATCTTGGAAACTTTATTTTCGGGGGATTTATTGAGTTGTGTATTGTATTATTATCCGTTGGTTTGGTCATCTCATGTATCTAGAAACTCACAATATCAAAGACTGCCCTTTTTGATTAATGTAATTGGCATTCTTTCCCCTTTTTCTGTCTCTCAAACATGTACTTATTTAGCTTAGAATTGCGTAACGTTGGTCTATAGGCGAGCACGCTCTCAATCATGCCCGTTCTGCCGGGACAGCCTCAAAAGAGTAAATTCATGTGACCTATGGATCTACACCAGGAGCACTGAGATTGTTGATTTGTCTGCAATCTCTAGGGAGAACTTGAAGAGGCTTCTCTTGTACATTGATAAATTGCCTCTCATTGTTCCCAATCCAGCGTTTGTTTCATATGATCCTCAACGGTAAGAGACTTCATCAGTACACCCCCCATGCTACCAAGATTTGCTTTCTCATTCCCTATGATGATTTAGATTTCAACGTTGCTAGTTTGAAACAAAATTTGTAAGTAATATGCGGTTCTTTGTATATAATTCTAGAACCTTTCAAGTTCACATTCAAAAATGTAGATATCTGTTCATTACTGGGCCTTCTCCTTTTGGCACGCGTCAGATGATATATTTTCTCATCTGGGATTGGGTTATTGGAAAACATTTATTTTTTCACCTCGTATGGCATCGTTTTTAGTTTTTACATATGGCTTCTCTCGGTGATGTAGTAGACTTTCCATTGAGATGTTTGTATAGACAACGCCATCTAAGGAAGTATGCGAGTATTCCCTTTAAACGGATGCCTGTTCCCTTTGAAAGGATGCCCGTTCCAGCAAAAACATAAAATTTGCTATGCTTATAGGAGGGAAAAAAATAGAAAGAAAAAGAAAAAAGATAACAGATCGGATTTGACAAGCATGCTATTTCTAATTGTTCCCTTGGAACTTTAAAATGCAGTCTTTTTTTTAACCCATAGGTTATAATTCTGCTACTAACAAAATAATAAGATTTAGTTTAAAAAATACACTATATATTAGACTAGAGCATTCAGTTTTGTGAGTAATAAGGTTGTAATCTTATGGAGCTGAAAATGATTTTTCTTGCATCTTTTCATCTATTTAAGTTCAATCCAATTTTGGAGTTGAAATATTGGCGTGACTACCACGTGAGCATATCATGCAATTCAAAAAATAAAAATTATAAAACGCTTTTTCTCTGGTGTGAAGTTAAAGTTACGGCAATTTTTTGTTTGAAAGTAGGCTAGAACTATATTAGAAAAAAAGGAAAAGTTAGGGCTAGAAATTGACAGGACGATAAGATTCCAACAAACAATTTGTCGATTTATACATCCTTCTTGCGCAGGCACAGGGGGTCCTGCTAATCTTCTTTGCGTCCTTCTAGTTTTTTGGAAGGGACAAGCAATTTCAGTAATTAATGCGTCCTTCTAGCTTTTTGGAAGGGACAGGCAATTTGAGTAATTAATTGGATTTCTACTATTAAAGAGAAGGGGAAAAAAAGAAAGAAAGGGAAAGTGGAGCCATGAAAATAGCATTGTAACAATTATATTACATGGCATGAATAGAAGTAAGATATGGCTTCTTCTTTTTTTTTTTTTCAGTGTTATAGGAATAAGCAAATACTAATAAATATTAGGGTTAATTTTATGAATTTCATGATTTATGTACCCTAATTCAATATGTATCCGAATTTTGAGAAGCATTTATTTAATTTGTGAATTATATAAAAACATTCAAAATGTAGTTGAATTATATAAATTCATAAATACCCTTCAAACTATTGATTTTATATTAATTTGCCCCTAATTAAAAATAATAGTTTGAGAAAGAATTTGAATGAAATTAATAGCTTAAAAGGTATTTATAGAAATACAATTAATAGCATGTCATTATACTAAGATTATAGATGGATCTAGACGTAAAGGGTTTTCAAAGCAGGCAGATATAATTTGTGGGGACCCTTTTCATAGTTGAAGATTACATTAAATTAGGATCCATAATTCAAGAGGAATTTATAAAACTATTCCTAATTATTATAATAATTTTTACGTTTTATACTGTAAAATTACATCATAATTATTTTAATTATTTTAATCTTTGTTGCGAAGGAAATCCCACCAAGTGCATATGTGGAAGCATTTACAGTGGTGCTGCTTTAGATTTTCAAATCGACACCAGTATAGGAATTGCCACAGAAAGCCCCACGATACTCCATAGTCACCTTTTGGTATTCATGTTCCAAGTCACAATCCTTCATAAATACGATCATACTTATGTTCTTGATTGCCCATGGTATGTGTGATTATTACACGACAATACTCAAAAAACCATAAAAATCCACAACTAAAGAACTCAATGGAAGAATAGTATTGTAGCGCCCCAAAATGAGGGGTTAGAAAATAAAGGTGTTTAAAGTAAATAAAACAGATTATACTACTATTGCTCAAAATAAGTAAATATACATACTTTCGAGTCTTTTAATTTAAAATAGAAAAAACAGTCCAAAATTATAAAGTTTTCTTAAATGGCATATAGACTTAGGACATTATCGTATCGATATAGTTTCTATACACAAAGAACAATATCACATTGAGAATTAAAAACAACTATGGTAAAGCCATAACATAAGTAAACTCAGCTTCGAGCTTTTGAAAGCGACAATTGAGCACTACCTGGTGCTAACACAGCTTGTAAATGTTGGAATTAAAATATGAAACGCAGCGGAAGAAGAGAATCACTGACAAACAAAAATTTTCTAAAAACTTTGCTCATCGGGAATAGATATATAATTTTAATTAATAAAAGAGAGCTTTAGGAATTTTACAAACCTTTTGAAGACTATAGGGTATCCTAGCTTTCCTCTTTGACACCACGATCTTCCAATCCAAGCCTCCACACCAATGGAAAGACGAGTGGGCGTCAAACTGCAAGAATGAATTTTTCTCACACTATTTTTGAATCTGCTATATACTCAACACATGAGATAGCAGACCTTTTTT
>CAMOHE010052324.1:0-52064 GCA_946598075.1 Artocarpus hirsutus | reverse complement strand
ACAAAATCCTGTAACGATACGGCGTGCTTTTAAAATAATTGGTGACTTATGTCAATTTATTAGATTGGTTGAAAATTTGAAAGAATCAAATAATTCATGTCTGTTTGTCGGTTGAATTGATTTTGTGAACAAAATTAATTCAAGATAAACTTGTTGAATTATTGGGGTCAGATAATTCTTGTCTGTTTATCGGTTGATTTAATTTTGGATAAATTAAATCAAGATAAACTTGTAGAATTATTAGAAATCTATTTATTTTCTTAGAGATTATCTAGATAAAGTTGTTTTAATTAGATAACTTCTCTATTGGGTTATTTGAATTAAAACTGAGCTTTATCCTATAGAATCTCGGGTGGAAAATAAAAGATTCGCGTGATTTTTTATTTCGGCAGTTCGGCATGCCAAACTTAAAGTTCGGCCTACCGATTAGGCAAGTTCGGCCTGCCTATGAAAAAGTTCGGCCTGCCTATGCACGAATTAAAAATCGCGCGTTTTCACGCGTTTTTAAACGTATCTTATCTGATATTGACCCGAATTTGATTCTGTTTTGAATTTTTGAGACCTTATCTGATAAGGAATGACCCTAGACTCAACCTCTATAAATAGGGAGTGAGTCTAATGAGTTTAAAAGAGATCAATAGAGAGATTAAGAGTGATACTCTAGTGGTGAGAATCTGAAACTCCCTGAGAGCTCTTGTTCACAAATCACGAACACTAGCTTTGGGTTCTCTCAATTGATTAGAAGGAGAGTCACCTTGAGGAAGAGCTGTACGTGTGAGCCCACACTCACTCCGACCGTGGATAGAGAATAGCAAAGAAGACCAGTTGGTTGAGGCTCTTCTGGAACGTTACTTCTCTACACAGACTTCGGGAGCTTTTCGGCGTATACAAGGTCAGTAAGATCAGGTTAATTTACACATATAGCATGTCAAACTTGTGTTTTAGAAAATACTCTGATTTAAAATTTTAAAATTTCGCTGCGTATTATTTTTCTAACAGAACACCCCTCTCTTGCCCCTGTCTTCGCCCAGCATCGGACCCTTGTGCTTATGTTCATATTTTTCTTCTCCTCCGTTTCTCTCTATGTTTGGGTCATGCACTTTTTTTGGGTTACAAATGACCATTCTTGTTTTGCCTGAGTTTGTCGAAGGTCGTGTTGGAAATTTTTTTAAACTCAAACACAAAATTCTTTATTTCAAGATGAACACTCTTATAATTACAACTCCTCACACACTTAAAAACTCTCTTAAGAATCTTTGGTTCTTTTCTTCCTCACTTTTAGAAATTCTTATTTTTTCTTGATACAAAAAAAAAAAGATAAACTATCCTTTATTTATTCTAGTGGCACCTTATTAACCAATGGCTAAGATTGTGCCAACACACTTTTAATCTAATGGTGACAATTCACCCTTTAGAATTCTCTTACTCTTAAATATCTAGATATTTTTGAAGAATACTCTAGAAAATGATCTTTCTAAAAGATGGGCTTATTGGCTAATTAGATTTAGGCCTAATAATTAAACTTTACGCCCACACGTTCATTATTGGCCCAAATCAATATTACCTTTCAACGCCTCCTTAAACTTGATTTGTAATTCCAAGTAAGCTTCTCATCTTGATCAAGTCTTTATGCTTGAGTGGCTTGGTCAAGATACTAGCTACTTGGTCTTTGGACTTCACGTATTCCTGTTGCACATCTTATCTTGCAATGCACTCTCTTATGTAATGGTAGTGCATGTCCATGTGTTTGCTTCTATCATGAAAAACTAGATTTTTTGCTAGGGCCATAGCTAATTTGTTGTTGAAATAAATTGAAGTTGGCTCCTCTTATGACAAACTCAGCTCCTTTGGTATATTTTTGAGCTAATTGCATGACAAACACATGATGTGGCTGCTACATATTTGGTTTCACATGTTCATTTCTTTTATTTAAATGATGATGGTGAACTTTTTTCATTAGTTGCCTTTGGCGAAGCGGGTGGTGCAGTGGATTCTTTTATCAGTTGCTTCATCGTCTTGTGTCACCACCTAAAACCGAGAGTTGACTTAGCGGTTTAATTAAATTGATTAAGTACAATTTAACTGAACTCGCCTATTAATTATTTAGTAATTTAAGAAAATTGCACTTGGGTTATTTATAAAATGTGATAAACTTAAAACTTTTTAGATAATTACCTCTAAGTTAAATTAAAATTAAAACAATAAAAACTAGAAAGATGAGAGTCAGGACGCACTGGACTCATATTATGCACACACATAATATTAACATTGATAAAATACAACCACAGTCTAATCTAAATAAATAATGATTAAATAATACATGTCTTAATTAAATAAGCAATTAACTTAATTAAAAAATCCTAGGGTCCTCGTGTGCGATCAGCAGCGTCTTAGTTGGCAGTATGCTGCGAACCACTTGGAGGGAGGAAATTTTAAAACAAATAAAAATTGTAAGCGGAAGGCTTAGTAGAACTTGGGTTCTAAAAACATTGACTTAAATAAACAAAATTTTTATTTATGTAAAAGCCATAAAAGATAGTAAATAAATGCAAATAATTGCAAGGTTACCATTCCGGTTCAACGAACATCAGATAACAAATCTACCATGCCATTCTGTGCAAAGCCATACGAATCACCACCGTAATGGCTCAGTTGGGTTTTTGAACCTGCCCTTAAGATCGCTCTCTGCATGACCCGATCTCTATACATGGCATCATGCACTGATGTCCCATTCTGAGCAGAGTTCTTGGCTCATTTAGTAGTAAATATTTATGGAACTTATATCTTTACTTGAGTCTCATATTACCTAGTTTTCTTATTTATATTCATTATTTGGTTCATTATGATCATTTCATTATTCAACAATTACTAACAATAATTGTATAAATATTTCACAATCATTCCTTAAAAACATTTTCATGAAAACATGTTGTGGTCAAAACGCTTTTAAAATCATGGCTAATAATGAAGGGGATCTGGAGTCCTTTCTTGTTGTTTAGCACGATAGCACTAACTCCGCTATCCTGGTCTGCTACACATCAGCTTCTTTAAACTGTGAACAATCTTAGACGTGGACTAGATCTGTAATATCTAATTCAGAGTGTTTTACATTAGTATGTTATTTCATGGTATCTTAGTGTGCCTTTAAAGTCCAAATAATCACGTCACAAGGTCAAAATCTCTTTTTATCATTAAATGATGAAAACAAGTGAAAAATAGCCATTTTTATGTAGTTCGATGGGCCTGCTGAACACTCAGGTCTGGCCTACCGAACTGCTTATGTTTGGCCTATCGATTATTTGAGTCTAGCCTGCCAAATTGCTTGAATTTGGCCTACCAAAGTGTGAGTTCAGCCTACCGATCTGTCGAAATCTGAAAAATTTCAAATTTTGAGTCTCGGCCAACCCAAGCTCAAAAGCTTGATTTAACCTATTTGAAAATAGTCCAGACCATGAAAACATGCATAATTTCATAAATTAACATCTCTAAACCCTATAAAAACAATTTCCCCAAAGATTAAACACAATTCCATAGATTTGCAAGTTAAATCAAAGCCTTAAGAATATAAAACCTAAATCTTAAGTTCGAAATTGAATCTTAAAATTGATCTTTGATTTAACATGCACAGATAGTAAGAATCATTCCTAGATCATTTCTAACTCATTTAAAATGCCGATTAAGCACCTAAGATGCCACAATGACAAATTCATCAAAGAAATCATAAAAGCTTCCTAGAGCTACCATGCATGTTCAAATGGTTTGCAATTTAGATTCTGCTACAATATTGAAACAAGAATTTAACAATGACATTTGGATCAACACTAAACAAGGATAAATTAAGTATTGGGGTACCAACCTCAAAGTCTCATGGGAAAGAGAGGTGGTTTTGGCTTACTAAATCCAAGAACTTTGCTTGTGATTTGAAGCTAGAAAAGGAAGTTAAATTTGGAGTTCAAATTCTTTTTTGTGGTTGGAAAAATTCTGAGAGAGTGTGGGAAAGAAGGAGACGAGAGAGAAAGTGAGAGGGTGAGTTAGATTACTGAAGAGAGTGAGTGGAAAACAAAGTCAGATCTAATGGAGGCCTTCATTAGTTTTCTTGGGTATGTGAATTGTGCAAACCAAGAAAACATTTGATTATTTGACGTTACATAGCAGATGGAAGTGTGGGTGGCAATCTGGTAATTAGTTAGGCAAGTGATGAAAAAAAAGAAATTTGATAAAACTAATTAAAAGAACATTCTTAAATAAAATGACCACAATTAAATGTTTTGAAATTGAATTGAGTGCGAATGATAATTTGTTAAAGATTGATACACTAAATATACCTAATTAGCATAATTAAGCATGTTTAAAATTTTGGGCATTATAGCTCTCGTCCCCTAAAGGAATTTCATCCTCAAAATTAGAAATTATCTCAAAAACAAAATAAATGCAAGTATAGTTCTTGCATCATTGATTTTAATTCCCATGTTGCCTTATTGACTCCATGATGTTGCCACAAGACCTTCACTAGTGGTATGTCACGACGTTGTAAACTTATTAACTTCTGATCAATGATCTAGACTGGCACTACCTCGTAGGTCATGTCCTTCTATATCAGTACATCATATAATGAAACAACTTTGCACTACTTGGGCTGGCTTTTTCAAAGCATCGACACGTGGAACATATTGTGAATGTGAGAAAGCTTAGGGGGAAGATCAAGTCGGTGAACGACTGCATTGACACTGTGAGTAATCTCGAATGGTCCAATGTACCACAGTGTAAGTTTCCCACTTACACCGAATCATGAAATTCCTTTGCGCGATAAAACTTTTAAGAGAACAAAATCACCTACTTTGAATTCTAGAGGTCGGCATCTCTTGTCATCATAACTCTTCTGTCGACTTTGAGCAGTTTTTAATCGATCCCAAATCACGGCGATCTTCTCATTACTCTCACCTATCTCATCAAGTCCAGTAACGATCTTATCTTTCAATTCTAGCCAACTGATTGTGATCGACATGCTCTTCCATAAAGTGCCTCGAATGGTGCCATGCTGATACTTACTTGATAACTGTTATTGTTTGTGAATTCAGCTCGATACAGGTGCCTTTTCCAATTTCTGCCAATGTCCAATATACAAGCACATAATGTGTCCTCAAGAATCTAGATAACTTACTCAGACTATCCATTAGTTTAAGGATGAAAAGTGGTGCTGAAATTCAAATACGTGCCTAGAGCTTCTTAGAAACTCCTCCCATATTTAGCGTTAAATCAAGCATACCTATCAAAACAAATTGACAGTGGCACTCTAGGCCGTTTACTATATTCTCGAGATACAACTCTCTAAGAACTCTCCATGAACACATCGATCCAAAAGGTATCTCAAACATCCTAATCCTAGGAGCTTTCTTCATTGAACTCCACATCACAACTGATGATTGTTTTCCTTTTTTTTAGATTGTACAACTTGTAGCCTTTTGAATGTGTGTCATATCCAATAAAGACAAGTTTTTCACTTTTGTCATCGAGCTTGCTTTTCTTCTCATCTAGAACATGGACATAGGCAACGCTTCAAAAGACTCTCAGATAAGTGATGCCTGGCTTTCTTCCACTCCATGCTTCTTATGGCATTTTGCCTTCTATGCTTCTCATAAGAGAACAATTTGATAGGTAGACAGTACTCGCTATAGCTTCGGCCCAAAACTCTTTTGGCATTCTCTTGCTCTTAAGCATGCTTCATGCCATGTTAAGTATGGTTATCTTCTTCCTTTCTATTGCACCCTTCAGTTGGAGGATCTCGGAACAATCAGGTGGTCATCGAATTCTATTTTCTTCACAAAATTCTTTGAACTCTTTTGAAGTAATTCTCCTCCTCAATCATTGCCTTTATGTTAGAGCCAGTCTTTTACTATGTAGCTGCTTTAAATTTCTTGAAGGCACTAAAAACTTTTGATTTCTCCTTCAAGAAATAAACCCATGTCTTTATCAAAAAATCATCTATAAAGAGAAGAAAATATTTACTTTTCTTAAGTTGATTGTTCCACACATGTCAATATGGATGACCTTGAGAGGCTTATGAGCTTTTGAGGTTGACTCCTTCAGAAAGCTTAATCTAAACTGCTTCCCAAGTAAACATTCTTCCAATAGTTGTTCAGGGTGACTAATGCAAGGTAACCCTCTCACCATCTCCTTCTTAGATAATAGCTCCAGGCCTCCAAAGTTGAGATGCCCAAACCGAAGATGCCATAGCTACGATGCATCTTTGTAACAAGCCTTCAGAGACTTTGCTACATCATTCTAAATGTTGATCATAAACATTCTATTCTTCAACAATGGTACTTTAGCGATGAGATTATTCTTATCATATTTTATAGGAAGGTTATAATCCTTCATATGAATATCATAAGCTTTCTCTAGGATTTGTCCTAGTCTTCAAATGTTACTTTTCATATTGGGCACATAGTAAACATTGGAAATGAACTAATGTCTACCATCTCTCAAGCAGATAAGAATGTTACTTTTCCCTTTCACTTCTATTTTGGAATCATCTCCAAAAGAGATATTACCTTTCACTATTTCATCTAGTTCAACAAAGCCATGTGATTGCTTGCATTAATGTCAGTGTTTATATGTCTTCTTGACCACCATCATTTTTTCTATGCTAGTAGCAAAGTTCTATGCTCCTAGTTCTTCTTCTCAACATAATTGGCCTTTTCTTCAACTCTATTAGCTAGAGCTCTACAATCCCTAGCATAATGCTTGAACTTTTGACAATTGTAGCATTCAACTTAAGATTTCTCATACCTCCATTTGAAATTTCCTTTTCCACAGCCTCTTTTGAGCGTTCTTCTCTCACATAGTGGTTGTTGAATTTTTTGGAGTTATTTTCATGACTCCAACCTCATCCATGTCCATGACCTCTACGTCATCCTTGGCTATGACCTTGACCTTTGCTATATTGGCTTCTATCATTCTGACAAGACTCCTCTTCTTGCTCAGATTGAGCTACGTCTTGAGGAGTTGTTCCACAATCCCTTGTTTCATCTTTTTCCTTTTTTCATAATCTTGTAAAGAACAATAGTTGTTCAATTGTCATGGCCTTTAAATCTTTGGTTTCTTCAATGATGGAGACAATGTTTTCAAACTTTAGATCCAAAGATCTAAAAATCTTCTTCATAATCTTTAAATCATCTATCTTTTCTCTATTTCTCTTTAGTTGATTATAATTTGTCAAGGCTCTAGAAAAGTAATCGGCGGTTGTTTCAACTTCTTCTACATGTATGACTTCAAACCTTCCTCTTAAAGTTTGGAGATGAACTTTTTTTTCCTGCTCCGCTCCCTTGTAAGAGGTTTGTAGCTTCTCTTATGCTTCTTTAGCACAGGTTGCGTTTGAGATCTTCCTAAGCCATCATCATCTAGTGCTTGATTGATGAGGTAGAGAACTTTCTTGTATCTCTTTCTTAAATCTTTCAAGCTATCCTTTTTGTGTTAAGAATAGCGTTGGCTCATCCTTTGGCTCTTCGTAGCCTTTCCCTATGACCTCCTAAACGTCATGTGCTCCAAGTAGTGCCTTCTTCTTAATACTTCAATTACAGAAGTTGCTCTTCTTAATTGGTGGAACTTGGAAATATGCTATACCGTTAGTGGCCATAGCTATTATGGACGGATCCAGAATACCGAAAAACCTCAACGAGGACCTGGAAAATGATTATTTTTTTGTCAATGATCAATGGTCAACACTAGAAAAAGACATGTTGTTCATAGAGAAATGACTTTTGAGGAAAATGATACATCGTTCTAAAACTTCTAATGGCTCATACGAGCACCTCTACACTTCGATTTGGTTTTTTTTTTTTTAACTTTGCATTTTTCTTGTCGAGAGCTTCAATTTGATATGCCATGGTCATATGTTTGGAACAAATTTCCTATAATCTCAATCTCAAGTAATCTTTTCTAATGTAGAAGATCACTCAAAGCTGCATCCTCAAAGCATATTTAGAATTTTAAGAGAACTCATAACCTTGGCTCTAGTATCACTTTGTTGTAAATTTGTTGAAACTCAAACACTAAGCTCTTTATTTCAAAATGAACACTCTTACAATTACAATTTCTCACACACTCAAAAACTTTCTTAAGAAGCTTTGGTTCATCTTTTCCTCACTCTTAGAAGTTCTTACTTTTTCTTGATAAAAATGAGAGAAATCACTCCTATTTATACTAGTGATACCTCCTTAACCAATAGCTAGGATTGTATCAACACACTTTTGATATAATGGCTACAATTACTACAACAATCGGGGCTATTACTGATGACTTTTTTGCAACGACTTTTATTGTTGCAAATATTCTTGTAGTTGCAATGACATACAGTCGCAAATGTGGGATCCGTACACATCACCATATTCTTGTTGCTAAATATATTTACGACAATATGTCGTCATATATTCAAAAATATTTGACTCGATATGTCATCGTAAATAATTAAAAAAATATATCCTTTTGTATTTGTGGTGACATATAGTCACGATTGATATTTAACTCCTAAACCTCTGTGGAGCAAAGTTTTCTTGCGCCATTACGTACGTATTTGAAACGATTTCTTGTCACAAATAATAACATAGTATATGTGGCAATCCCTGGGTTTTTATTTACGAGGACAAAGTTGTCACAAATACTAGTGGAATACGAATGTGTTTGACTTTCAAACACAATAGCAATGACTTTATTTGTGATGACTTTGTCGTTGCAAAAAGTGAATTTAATTTTTCATCAAAATTTTGGCGAAGGAAAAGGCGGTCTGTTTAATATTATTTACGACGATATTATCAATTTTTGTTGAAGTGAAAATTAATCTTTCACCAAAATTTTAAAAGCGAAAAACACGGTCTATTTAATATTATTTACGACGACACTTTTTATTTGTTGACGCAAAAAGTTGTTCTAAACTCATCTTATCCTGCTTAAATAAGACACTATCGTTTAAGTACCTTTTTGTGACGATAATTTATCATTTTTGTGACGGCAAGTTTTGTGCATAAAAAAAGTTTCCAGAACCTCTTTCCCTCTTTTTTGCCAGTATTTGCTTCTCCTCCTTGTCGATTCTCTCTTGTCCTCTGCCTATTTTGCCTTCCAAAAGCTTAAAAAAACTCGTTTTCTTACACAAACATTAGATATTTGCAATAATATCTAAGAAAACTCACAAAAAAAAAAAAAACCAAAAATCACAAAACTCCCTATTTCCTAAAAAACTCCCTCAGATTTCTTCCGCTCACCACTGCCTCCACCGCTGTTGTGTTGTTGCCAACCATTGACATTCCAACCCTCGATTTTGTGGGTATTGGATTGTGTAAATTTTTGGTTTTTTATTTTATTTTAGAAAAATGTTGAAAAATATTGACAATTGTGTAATGTTGAGAAGTTTAGTTAATGTAGAGTAATTTGGATTGTGATTGGATTGAGTTTTGTTTTTTGTTGTTGTGATTGTTACGATGGAATTGGATATTTTTTGTTGTTGTGATGGTTGTAATTGATATAAGAAATCTAACGAGATGTTGTTAGTAAAATTGTTTAATAAAAAAGATAATAATTGAATTGGATGTTTTTATTGTTATGATTGTTATAAATTGAAAGTGTGATTAAGTTGTTGTTGTTTAAGTTGTTGATTAAGTTAGTTAGAATTTTTTTGTTGTTGGTCAAATTTTTATTATTGGTATAAGATAGTTTATAAGTTGGTTCAACTTTTCATAGTTAATAAAAATAGAAAAAAATTATATAATTAGTAATGTAAAAATTTACAAATAGTAAAGAAATAAAATTCCCCCCCAAAAAAGAAAAGAAATAAGATTTTTTAAAAAAATTAATTTACAATATGAATATATAATTTTCAAATAGAAAACAAACTAAAAAAAGATATAAAAAATTTCTTCAAAATTAATTAACAACTCTAAAATAAAATAAAATAATATATTATTTTAATTAAGAAGTAATTAGTATGAAAAATTAATTTAAATTTAAATTATATGAAAAATTGGAGATAAGATTATCATAAAATTTAATGAGATTTCATAAATTTAATAAAAAAATTGTGTTTTTTTAATATAATTTAATAATTATAATATTGTTGTTAAGGATTAATTAATTAATATATTGTTTTAATTAATTGATATGAAAAATAAATTGAATTTAAAATTATATGTTATTATAAATGGATGAATCATTGTAATATTATTATTTGTGAAAATTAAAAAAATTAATTTTGTTTAAAAAAATAAGGACAATAGAATTATCATACAATTTGATAAGATTGTGTAAAATTGAATAAAATTGTAACTTTTTTCAAAGATTGTTTGGTTTGATATGTGACTTTAATTATGGTCACAAAAACAATGTATGTGTGTACAAATTTGCTTTTTTATTCTGCATGTGTATGCATGAGTTTACCTTAGACCCATTCGAGGATCAGTATGTAGTATTTGATTAATATTAGAATGAGTTGTCTACTTTTGTTAAGGTCGGAAAGAATTATAAAAATTCATTTGAAAATATCAATTGTCCTTTTGTGAAGTGTAAAAATCATGACATGCGACCAGTTGAAACAGTGGAAGCGCACATACATCGATTTGGTTTTGATACATCGTACACTAAATGGATTTATCATGGTGAAGTAAAAGAGATTTCAAGTACTGACCTAGTTGTAAGTGAACCACTTGAAGACGTTGTTGCCATTAATGATGATCATGATATGTTTGGTGAAACAAAATTGGATATTGAAGATCTCCAGGATGATTAATTCAAGGATCTCTTATCTGAGCTCCAAGTAGGATTGTATCTAGGTTGCACTAAGTATTCATCATTGAATTTCTTAGTGAAATTGATGCACTTAAAAGTGCTATATAAGTGGTCTAATGAATACATAAATGCTATGTTGAAATTATTAAAAGATGCATTCCCAGATGGGAACAAGTTACCTAAATCTAATTATGAGTCAAAGAAGTTATTGACTAAACTAAGCCTAAGCTACTAGACAATTCATGTCTATAAATATGATTGTGCTTTATTTTGGAAGGAAAATACTGATCTACAGGCATGTCCTGTTTGTAACACAAGTCTTTGGAAGAATAATAAAGGGAACAAAGTTCCATGGAAATTACTGCATTACTTTCCTTTAAAGGATCGGTTGAAACATTTGTATGCTTCTCGTCACATTGCTAAGGAAATAACGTGGCACCAACGTGGGCATTTGACAGATAAAGACTTAATACGTCATCTAATTGATGGTAAAGAGTGGAAGGAACTTGATGAAAAATACCCTAATTTTGGCCGTGAACCGAGAAATGTTCGATTGGGTTTAGCAGCAGATGGTTTCAACCCTTTTGGGAACATGAGCCTCTTGTAAAACATGTGAACATTGTTTATGATTGCTTATAATTTACCTCCACATTTATGCACTACGGACCCATACAAGATGTTGAACTTGTTGATGTGTTCTTAAGGCCCCTTGTGGATGAGTTAAAAGATTTATGGGATAAATGGGTTATTGTGCATGATGATGCTTCGAAAACGTCTTTTTGGATGCAGGCTGCATGGCTTATGAAGTTATGACTTCCTTGCCTATAGTAGTTTATCTGGCTAGAGTGGTCAAGGGTATTTGGTATGTCCACCCTAAAACGATGCAAGCCCCTCAAAGTAGAAAACTTGTTTTGTTGGGCATCGATGAGGGCTTTTTATTACAGTGACCTAGCTGCCGATGTTTGCTATAGACAGCTTGGTAGACATGCATCGTCACAAGGAAACTTGGGTTAACCCCTAACCATAGTAGATTTTTGTAAGTACTTTAAATTTTCAATACTATCTTCTCTTATTCAAATTACTCTATGTGTTTATACATGTGTAAACTATTATTTGCGTAGAATACGATAGAGCGAGAGAGAAAAACCCAGATGACATAGTTTACTGCCTGCTCAACTGCACCTATGCTTAACAAGGAGAAAATTTTGGAGCATGTCCTAGGAAGATGTAGAGGACATAGTACTGGACTAGACCCTACACTCCTACAGAGGATTTACATTGGCAGCGTTGGTTCATCCTCTAGCTCATGGTCAGACAGAACATCTTCGACGCTTCTTGACCCACATGTGAAAGATTTTCTATGAGGATCAACCGAGTACAAAATGAATATGTACCAATACCACAGGACGTTGATGGAGTTGGGCTGGGTGCTCTCTGGTGTCCAACTCTTGCCTGTGATAACTCTTTCAACTTTTGTTCATCTAGATCCTTCACTTCCTATAGATACCATTGATGACAATGATAATGACACCAACGATGCTACAAATTTAGGGGATTAGATTGTATTTTTCTTCTTTGTTCAATATTTCAACGCATATGTTTGGTTTGGTTTTTATTTTATTATTAGAATAATGTATTATCAATTGTCTTTTTTAATATTAAATTTTTATTATTACTACTATTATAATTTGATTATTTCTATTTAAAATTAATAACAATTATTAAAAAAAATTTAAAATTGAATAAAAAGGATTAAAAATATATTAAAATTTGACAAAAAAATCCACAATGACATTTGTGACAACTTTTTCGAAATAATTGTTGCAAATAATAAGATCACGTCAGCATCAGTTCAATTAATCGCGACAGCATTTTTGAAATTGTCGTTACTAAACATGTTTGCCACATCACACAGACGATGAGCTAGAGGACATAATTACAGTGACATTTTTGCGACTATTTGTCGTCGCAAATACAAATGCAACAACAATATCCTTGCAAAAATTATTTACAACTAGTTTTTAGCAAAGACTTAGCGGCGATGACATGTCGTCGCAAAAAAATTATTTGCAACGAATTTTTACTTTTTACAACGACTTTTGTCATCGCAAAAGACCCTATTTGTAGTAGTGAATTCAACTTCTAAAATTCTCTAGAATTCTCCCATTCTAAAATATCTAAATATATTTGAAGAATACTCTAGAAAATGATCTTTCTAAAAGATGAGCTTATTGGCTAATTAGATTTAGGCTTAGTAACCAAACTTTAAGCCCACACATTCATTATTGGCCCAAATCGAGTTTACCTTTCAACATGTTGATGATGGTAGCGACATGGTATGGCTCACAATGGCATGAACGCAAGTGCTTCAACTGTTTCATTTTTGCTTTTTATTTTCTTTCATTTTCATTCTCCCTGGCTCTCACCCATAAATTTTTGGTTTTGATCTTTAGATCTATGTTGTCGGGCATATTTTAATTTTTAGAAGATTTTTGTGAGGTGATGGTGAATTTAGGCAAAGCAAAAGAAGTGGATCTGGGCACTTTTTTGTGTTTGATTTTTTCTTCTCCATCACATGTAGATTTTTGTATATTTTTTGGAGTTTGGATTCATACATGATTTTATTTTTATGCACATACCACGATGGTCTCTTTAAAAAACTGTCACTACTAGAAAAACTACATTTAACGACATATTATTTACGACATGCAGTTTTTGAATGTCGTTAAAAAGTATATACAACGACATCTCTAATGAAGATATCATTAATGACATTTGAAACAATAATTAACATCTATATAGATGTCGTATTAAAGGTCTCCTTTTAACGACAATAGTTTAGTATCGTTAAATTATTTAACGACAAGTAGGAGATGTCGTCAAAGCCTTGGAGATTTTACGACACCCCTTATAAACGACATTGGTCAAGATATTGTCTATAAAGAATGTCGTGGAATCTCCAAGGCTTTGACGACATCTTTTACTTGTCATTAAATAATTTAACGACACTAAATTATTGTCGTTAAAAGGAGACCTTTAATACAATATCTATATAGATGTCGTTAATTATTGTTTCAAATGTTATTAACGACATTTTTGTTAGAGATGTCGTTGTATGTACTTTTCAACGGCATTTAAAAACTACATGTCGTAAATAATGTCGTTAAATGTAGTTTTTCTTGTAGTGTCGTAATAATGAAAGCTTCACATGATGGAATTGTCGTAGTAACTGACCCTTACACGACAGTTTTTACAAAAAGCCATTGTGTAATGCTCTCTTCAAGCATCTACTGGTCAACCTATCTCTAGATTCCATCACATTTAAAAACCGTCATATAAAGTTACAATGACATCACGAGGTGGATTCCATGACGGTTTTTTAATCATTGTGGTAACTTTATATGATAGTTTTAAAGGAATCTACAATTTCGACTAGTGAATGGTTTGAATTAATTTTGATTAAAATTGTTATAGCATGTGAAAACTTTACACTGTATCTTACCTTTTTTGACATTGTATCATATAAAAGCTTTACATTATAGCAACAAAAAGTTTGGTTGAAATTGAAAAATTCCAAATGTCTTAATAATTTTATATAATGAGAATATATGTTGAATTACAAAGATTCACATTGATCAATTCTTATAAGTGATAATGAGATGACCCAAAAAGTCGATTCTATTTTGGGGTGTGCGAGAACATCTCATTTTTCCGATTGAAGGATTTGAATCACGTAATATTTTCTTCCTCTACATATTCTTTTGAGTTTTTTTTTTTTTTTTTTTTAAACAAGAGTTCTTACATTATTCGTTAAAATGTATAGATCTTAATATATAAAGTAGCATTACAATCCTGAGCCTTCAAAATAATGACAAAAAAAAATAGTTGTTTGAATATCCAACGAAACAAATTTTTTAATACATTTATCATCAATTTATTAATTTTCAACATCCATAGTGTTAGACTTTTAAATCAAAAAAAAAAAAAAAAAACCTGAATACGCCAGAGGGTTTAACTTGTAAAACCCTTCCATGTTAAAAATTACTAAATTTCTAATGCTTATACTTTCTTATACATGCATTACATAAGCTGTACATGCTTAAAGTTTTTCCTTTCCGGGAACACGTATATACATGCAGCCAGCACATGCTTTTGCTTTATTTCTTCATTTTTTTAACTTACTATTTAGACGCTTCAGTATTCACCATCCTCTTCCCTCTTCTTGTTGAAATTTTGTGCTATGAAATCAACTTTCAAAATTCTTTGCTCAAATTTCTAAAGATCAAACCTTCTTTTTTCCCCTTTTGAAAGCAAAGATAAAACTTTCGACAATTACCCAAAAAATTATTAAAAGTAAGTTTAATTGAGTGACTAAAATCGTCAACAATGGGGAGACATACAACTTTAAATTCTCATAACTTTTAATTGCTATCTCTCTCCCGTTTCCTAGGGTTTTACTAAAAGATTGTGCCACCGCCCGCCTCTCCTTGTCTGGGCTGATGGCGGTGCTGCTCTCGAGTGGCCGCCGGCCTTTGGCTCTCGCAGTGGGTGTGGGCTAGCTTTGATTTGGTTGAAAGGAGGGGAAATGGCAAGGCTATGGTACTCGGAGTTGGCTGGAGGTAGAGGTCGGAAGGGATGGGGGATCTCCATCGGTGAGGTCCGGGTTGGGAGAGGGGAGGAGGAGGGAACTCCGTCGGCATGGTCCATGGTTTTCCCACGGCATGCGCAGTGAAGTGTGGAGGGTCGGAAATGGCTTTGGGGATGGGGAGACTCTGCCTAGGGGAGCTTTTGGCGCGGGGAGATGTGTCGGATCTGGAGGCTAGAGGAGGAGAAGGCGCAGAGGTAGGGGAGGCTCTGCCGCGGGGGGGGGGTGGGGGGTTGGGGGTGTGGTCCTCTTGGCTGTTGGGAGATGTGCCAGTCAGCCCAAGCGGAGGGGGGAGCGTCATTCACCAGCGGCGGGCAAGCTTCCACTAGCGACTACAGACACGACACCAAGGCTTCAGTCATTTTCTAGGTTTTATTTTGTTTGCTCAATGTCAATGTTTGGAAAATAAAACCCGTAATTTCCTCATCGATTAAGATTTGTTTGCTTGTTTGTTTTGTCTGTCTGGTTGTTGTAATAATAGAGGTGGTTTTTCTACCTCAACAGTATCTATATAATCCGTCCAAGTTAATTAATGACGGAGTTTTTGGTCCTTTAGAGCTTCCTCTTAGAGGAGTGGATAATGACCTAGTGCTACTAAGTGGTGCCTCCTAATAGATAGAAAAGATCTATTCACTTTAGGAGAGTTTGTTGGTAGTAAAAAATACCACAGTTTGTGGGCCTTTCATTTGGGAGACCCCATTGATCGTAAGGGCTATGTCATAAGAGCTCAAGATATGCTCGTCTTTTGTGTCGAAGTGATTAATCGTTATTGAGTCTCAGGCACACATTCTCTCTTTTTAGCATCATCTGAATTTATCGTTGGATTCAATCTCAATTTGAGGGTTCCTCTCATGTATTGCTTGGTCTTTCGTTAATGGTTTCGAACTGTTTTTCCCTTTGTATTTGAATTCAATAAATTTCCCGTTCAAAAAAGTCAAAAATGGGGAAAAAATTTTATAACAAAAATAAATAAATAAACAAATCAAGAAAAACTTACAAAACTTTAATAAGTAATACAACTATTATATACTTCATGAGTCTTACAAACTTCCTCTTTGAAAAAAGGGAAAAAAACAATAAACCTTCATAGATTTTGAATTCTTGGATGACAAAGGAAAAAAAAAATGTACATTTGGAAAGGAACTTAATTAATAAATATTTTTTAGTAGATTTGTGTTTGGTTGACAGGTATTGGTTACATTTGTTTTGTTATATTCATTTGTTCTCCCTTCCTACATTACTCCCTTTTTCAGAGACAATTTAATACAAGCTTATTCTTTATACATGCCAATAATATTGTAAATGCTTTATTCAAGGAAAAAAACAAAACAAAAAAACACACTCCAAAAGAAAATCAATATTAACATAAAAAGTGAAAACTTTGAAAAAGGAAACGTTAATTTCGTACATATTAATACATCTATAAATATATTATATCACGTATATAAATTATAACAGAAGTGTATTATTTTAAAATGTATCAATTCAATTTTTCCGATGTTCTTTTTTTTTTTTTTTAACTTGTTGTTACAAGAGAGAAAACTTGAAATCAATAAAAAAAAAATAATAACTCTTCAAGAAAGAGGTTAGGCAACAAAAGCCATGGTATCAAACAAAAAAGTACCAACAAGTAAATGCCGATCAAGTAGATTTCAAAAATTAATTTTTATTGGTTTAGAGGTATGTAAACTACACTTCTTTTATTATTTCAAAAATAAATGTCAATTTGATTATTGTTGAAACTTTTTGTATATAATTTACATATACATGCAAAATAGAGGGGTTAATTTGAAAAAAGGGCCAAAAAAAATTTCCAATTAAGGAAATGGCCTTTGTTTTTTTGGAACCAAAAAAGAGGCTTTTCTGAGCACCAAAACTACTCCAGTTTTTTTAGAAAAAAGAGAAAAAAGACTGTATCAAAGAGAGGAACCTAAACATGTTGGAAAAAAAATGAGTTGTTTTGGTACCCAAAAAGCTTGTTTTTTGATGCCAAAAAAAAAAAAAAAAAAGAGCCATTGACCCAAAAAATTTTGGCCAAAAAGCCTTTTTTTAAAAATCCCTCTGATATGGGCCTATTTGAAAATACTTTAAAATTATCAAAATGCGGCTACATTTTAAATGCATTTGGCTGACCAATGTAAAAAGAATATCAAGTAGTTAATAATGCATTTAAACGGGTTATTAATGCGTGTACATTTATTAAAGAAGCTGAAAATGAAGATGTGATACAATATCTAGCTGTCCATAATTTTATATGGCTTGTTGATATAGAAAAATATATTCAATCACCGATTTTTGGTAAGTCTTTAAGTTGGACTCTTAAATATTCAAATAAACTTTTATATATTACCTATATGTGTTTTTAATCTTAAATTCTTTTAAATATATATTATTGAAATTGCATTTGACATCAAGCCTCTCAAAGAAATTCATACAAATCATGATGCAAGAAAGATTCAAGAATATATCTTGTTAATCAAGAGTAAATAATAAATTGTTACTTACTTGTTCTAGGTGTATTTCATATTATTGATTTTAACACAAACATCTTTGTTTTATTATTTTTCAAATGCTAGCTGATATTATTGTCAATGTAAAACCAATTTGCAACCAATGAAGCTGCTGCCATTTCAGAAATCATTACAACAAATCTTGCAACTGCATGTGTTAGAATTAAAGCTTCTCCATATAACAATAAGATATTCTAATATATTATTCTTTAAACTATAGTTAGAAATAACTCCTACTTATTAAAAAAAAAAAAAAAAAAGCTCGTCTTTAGCAATCAAACAATCAAGTGCTTCCTTCATCAACCTAGAAATCCCTGAAACAATGGAGCTACAAAATTTGCTGGTATTAATTAATAGTTGTATTTTAATAATCATAACAGTTCGTAATTATTATATTATGTAATTGTACGGCGGTTGATAATCAAAATTATCTCAAGGAAAATAGATATAGACACCTCACATGCATCATCATTATCAAGACTGGTGCTACCTATATTAGAAATGATTATCAAAATAGAAACCATACAAAATTTACCCAATAGTGTAAAATCTGATCGCACTTTTAAATTTGTAAAACTATTTAATTTGTTTTCATTTCTTAAAAAATTAATATAGTTTCTTATAGCTTCTTTTTTAACAGCAAACAACTTTTTTTAGAAAAAAAGAATCAGTTTCAATATCTCATATCAAACAACAATTTTGATTTATGGCTAGTTCGCAATTTTGTATGACTACATCAACACCTTTTAATAAAATATTTACCAAAGCACTTTCAAGGTATTTCTAACATTTATTTTAAAATCGTATAATTATATTTTTATACTACTTCTTGAATTACCTACAACTGTAGATGTTGGCTTGAAGTACACCTTTAAGATTCTTCTTACAAAATACTCGCTACACTCTTTGTTGAAAATGTCAAACAAATTCTCAATTGTTTAATAGTAGAACTAATGCAACTAAATATAGAGGTAATCATCATTAATATTTTTAAACAATTTGTTAGAAAATATTTTCAACTTAAAATAATATAACAAATAATTTCTTATAATTCATTATTACAGGACATTAAAAAGAACATGAACATGGTATCGAGATTGTCATAGGAAGAAGAGTTTTTCACGTATTTGAAAGTTTGAAAGTCTGAATACTACGATAGAACATTATATAGATATGTTGTTAACATGTTTGAGGTGCCAAATCAACAGCCACAATTTGATACTACAGCAAAAAGAAAACTTTTATAAGCCACAAATGTTTGTACTTTATTATAAATATGTCATTTAATATGTGTTTGAATATGCATATATCTAAAAAAAATGTAAAAATAGAATGCAATTATCTTCTTTCCTCTAACTAATGTTTTTTTTTTTTTACAAAATTCAACTACAAAATGAAGCATTTTAGCATAAAATTTACCATGTGATTTGAAACAATAGCATGTGCATTTTCACGTGCCAAATCTACTGGAAAAAAAAAAAAAAAAAAAAAAAAAGAAAAAACAAAGAAAAAAGAAAAAAGAAAAAAGAAAAAAAAAGCAGCAGCAGCAGCAAATATAGGTTTCACATTAAAGATAAAAGTACGCATATAAGATAAACAACAAAATAAAGTAATAATAATATTATATTTTTTTCTCCTAGTCCACCACTTATCATTGGTGTTTTCTCCTACGATGTTGTCTCTCCTTGTGGCTCTATCTCACTATACAGAATAGTAGGATGAGAATCTTGTTGGATTTTCAGGTTCTGTCCTAAAAGACTAGTCTATTGATAGGAGTAGTCCAAGGTCATAAAACTCATTTTTCATTTTCATGTCAAGTCAATATATGACTTTGTTAACACATCCCAGCAATCCCCCCTCCCCCAATAAGGCCGATGGTCATCACAGCTTCCCCCTCCCGAACGGTGATCCATCTCTTCACCATGTCTACGCCCCACATATATTTTGTGTTTCCATCCCAAGAGTTCATTTTCACCGTAGAATTTTCTCATCATCGCAATTCAACTCCAATGACCCATCAACCTTCATACAATTTTCTCTATCTTTGCGCCTATATACATCTGAAATCTAGCTATGATACCATTTAAAAAACAATAAAAAATAAATAAGAAAAAACAGAAGATAGAAAAAAAGAAAAAGAATTTCACGTTGTTCAACAATATGCATATATTGATGGACAAAAAATATATTTTTCGTCTAGTCTTTGAGTTTTACAATGAATTTGTACATGTTCATATATAGGGATGATAATTCTCTAGAGGTGTTTATGAGTTGACTTTCTATAATTATTTTCTTACAATTAGGCTACTAATCTCCTATAGTTATACACGAAAATTTGTTCACACTAAGAACAAAAAGATGTAAAAGGTAATTACAATAGTCAACCTAATATTTGAACACTCCCTCTTAAGTTGGTGTATAGAATACTCAACTTGACTAAAAAAATTTTAGAATACTCACTATTACAAACATGGGATTCAAAAATGCAACCAACTGGCTGGTTCAATTGGTAGAGAGCTATTCTGTTAAGCAAGTGACTTGGGTTCGAGTTCTTTTGAACGCAGCTGCTGGTCTTGGAAGATTTTTACTGCCTTCGAGTCTCTCTATAGGTTGATTCCGGATTAGTCGAGCTAAACCATTCGAACGTTAAGGGGCCCTTAAGGCTTTATTCCGTTCGTGGTGGGCCTGGATAAGGGGGGTTTCCGTCAAAAAAAAATGCAAATAAGATGACAGTTGACAGTTTGCGAGGAAACCGTCATTTTAGGCCTTAATTAAAACCAAAGCATGGAAGTCTCTATGTTTCGTCTTGAAATTAGAAGGGTTTCCACGACGGTTTTGTAAAAAACCGTCGTGGAATATTAAGTTTCCATGACAGTTTTCTAAAAAACCATCGTGGAAACTTATTATTACATGATGATTTTTTGCAAAACCATCGTGGAAACCTATTATTCCACGACGGTTTTTGGCAAAACTTTCATGGAAACTTATGATTCCACCACAACATATTCCACTACGGTTTTCAGAAAACTGTCATGAAAAATTGGTGTTGTCCAAAAAAAATTTGACAAACTTTGTGATTTTCTACGGGATGGCCAGTACTGTTATCGATTAAAACAAAGCCTTGATTGCATACAAAAATTGATATATATTGAAATTATGAGGTATTTACAAGATCATTTACATTTGAGCTATTTTGAGTAATTGTTTATCTACCATCGCTTTTATCTAAAAATAATATACCTACTTACAAATTATACCCACTCTAATCTAACTTCATTTATATCCATATGTATAAAAAAATCTTTTCTTCCTAGGGCTTGTATACCACTAGTAATTATATCTCGCATGAAACGTAAAATAAAAAAACCACATTTTATATTTCCTTGTTGTCTTGGACACTTACGTCTAGAATGTAGCGTTCTGTTCGATTGGTTTGTGACACTGTTTCCCACTTGAAGCTTCCAATCGTTAACCACCCTAACAAAGTGTCATGATTGAATGAATTAATAGACAATACAATCGTGAATGAATTAACAGTTAATTTTATAAGAGAACATTAATACTTACAATCTCGTGACTGATACAAAATCATTGCGTGGTGGGTGTCCGAAGGGATCAAACCAACATATTTGGTCCTCCCATGGCAAAATAAGGGCCAACATCCATTGTTCTCTAACATTGTATGGCCAAAGAATAATTTCCCCCTCAATGCTTGAGCTAATAGGTGGAGGAGTGAAATGGTGCACTATCTGCGATCACTTTGTAGGTCTCTTGTAGCATTTGAAACAATCACCTGAGATATGAAGTTGAAATTTTGTGCCAAGCCTTGAAGTTCACAATATTCTGTCAAAAAACTACAATAAAACACAATACAATCAATTATTTGAAACCACCTTACAACTCTACCTATATTTTAAAATTTACCAATTAAGGATAAAGTTATTACCTGAGGTATACCAAGATATAGTTTGCCTCGATTTGATCAAAGTTGATGAAGTAGTAAACGTCTTCATACCCACATAGATAGGCAATTCATTGCCAGTAACATTTACCGATATCAGGCACTGAATCATCAACCCATCATGCATGAAAGAATATGCGTATAAAGCCAACTGTATAAATTCTGGAGGTACTAAAGCGAAATTAAATGTAAGCAGTGGTCCATTTACGACTTCTTGTTCTTGTTCTACCTCAAGTTATGATTTTCTTGCTTTTGTAAAGCTTTTCTTTTTTTCTTTTTTTTTTTTTTGTGTTTCTTTCCACTTAGATCTTATGGAATGTGGTTAGGCGCTAGACTCGTCTTGGTCATTGCAACGACTTCAACTAACCTCTTCAGCCATGCGACAAAGCTTGGTGGCTTCACCTACAGTTGATGCTTCGAATGTTGGAACAAGCAATTCAGCAGTTCTAACTCTGATGGTAGTGATGCTAACATGCACGTTTTCTTCCCCTGATGGTCTTCCATGGACTATATTAGTCAAAAAGCTCTTCATCCATGCCTTCCTAAGCGCAACAAGTGCACACCCACCATTAATTCCATCCTTAACAAAGAGCCAGCATTCTTGACCTTGTTTGGGCTCTTGACAATGAGGTGACAATGGGACTTCTAGAGCTTGTAGAACTTTTGCTGCATTATCGAGAGGGTTACAACTAGCCTTGAAGTTGTTGCATTGTGAGACGCTATCATCTGTTGACCTAGCACATCCTTGGGAAATGAACTCAGTCACAAGACCTCGTAGTTTTGCAATCTCTATCTACATCTTTGACATTTGGGAATTCAATTTCGAACCTGATTGGAGGTCAAAGTATTGAGATTGCTTCACATACTTTGATTGACTGCAAACACATCCTAAATGTTCTAGTTTCCCTAGTGCCCTCGTCAAATTGTCATCATTACCAACCGATTGGAAGCTTCCTTAACTTGTTGCGTCATGTATTCAATCTATAAAACAACAACAAACCATGTTATTCTCAAGATACTTCAATAGGTATTAAATTACAAATTAATGGTTTGTGTTTAACAAACTTACAATCAAGTTCCCAATTTTTACTACTCCTGGATTTTTAAACTGTCCATCAGGAGCTTGACATGATTTTACCCACAACTCCTCCCGTGTTGGTAGCACGCACGTCTTAGCTAACTGTGTTATGCTATGGTAGTAACATATTAATGATAGAATAATTGATATATGTAATATGAGTAAGATATTAACATACCAATGACTGCTCGAGCTCCCTATATCCAACTCAGCCAACCATAAAGCAGTATTCATTTTTCTCTCTTATTTTTCTTGCGTTTGATGATAGCAGTTGGAATTCGGTGGAACGTTGATACATGACAAAAGGTTCCCAATCGTCATCGTTTATTGAGGGGTAGTAGTGTACTATTATAGAAGGCCACTTATATACATTTTCATCCTCCTTCGGAATGGAAAAGGTATGGCTATATAAAGGTAACATAGATGTCCGATCTAAACCTCTTTCCTAATTCACCACAAACTTTCAAAGCCTTTTTCCTATACCAATCCTTGACTGTGAAATCTTTGTAAATATCTCTCCAAATCACATCTTTTATTTGTTCCAAATGCTTAGACCGCCAATCTTTAATCCATATAGGAACATGTTCCCAACAAAGGACCCCAATCCAACTGCTTAATTCATGGCCGGGTGCGCCTGCCGGTTGGCCTTTTGAATCGAAGGTCATTTATATTCTTAAACCTTTCTTTTTCATCCGATGAACATTTTTTATCAAAGTAGTTCTTCGCCCAAAGTCTACTTTGAGATCAAATTTGGTTTGCCTACGTGGCTTTCTACGTTGTTTTCCCTTACTATATTGAGAGAAAGATGGAGTGCATTCTTCATACTCCTCCTCATACTAATCATTATCGATCTCGTAAGACATTTTACCTGTTCAAAGTAAGCAAAAACTAACACACACATACTAATATTAAATTACAATCATACTGCAAAAAATCACATATTCAAACAATTTCACATAATTTATAATTAAATGATATCACAATTTACATCTTGACATATTCACAATTTCACAAATTCAATTACACATATCCACAACTTTACAATTTCAATTACAGAATTTCACATATTCACATAATTTCACAAATTAATACACATATTAACATATTACACATATTCACATGGTGAAGGGATTTTACAATGTCATAATTAAAATTTGGGGACGAGGAAGCGGTGGTGGGCGTGGGGTGTGGTGGGGTGGGCGTGGACAGGGTGGGGGTAGGGGTAGGGTTGGAGGGGGGTGGTTGGGGGCAAGGTGGGGGTAGGGTGTGCAGGTAGGATGGAAGGGAGAAGGAAGAGGAAGGAAAGAAGGGAGGGGGAAGGGGTAAGGGTGGGCAGGTGGCGTAGAAGGGAGGGGTGGGCGGGAGGGGGAAGAGGAGAGAGAGGTAGGGGAAGGGGCGGGTGGGGGGAGGGAGGGGGACGGGGGAAGGGGGAAATGGCAGAGGGGGGTGGAGGGGAAGGGGAAGAGGAGAAAGAGTGGGGGGACTTACCGATGGTGGAGCGACGATAGCTAAATGACAGCGAGAGACACAGAGAGCTTTTAAAGAGAGAGGATCGAAGTTTGAATATCGCAATGCATGATTTTCAAAAAATTTAAAGGCCTAAATGGACCTTCCACGATTGTTTTTTATTTCCTTAAAAGTTGTCATGTAAGGTTAAGCTTACATGATGATTTTTAAGGAAACCGTCATGTAAGCTTAACCTTACACAATGGTTTTAAGGAAACCGTCCTATAAGGTGTGTGTTTTGCACTATTTTTTCACGTCTGTTTCTGTAGAGACTGTCATAGAATTTTTTTTTACGATAGTTTTTTCAAAAATCGTTGTAAAAAAAGGTCAAAATTACCATGTACATATGTTTTTCTCTTCTACCCAGGGTGGCCAACTTGTATGTTAAGCATCCAATGGCCTAGAATGTTTACTTTTTCCTATTTTCATGACAAACATAGCTATAAATAGATATAAAAAACCCTTAAAAAAAGTGAAAAACTAAACAAGGAAATATATATATATTAAATAAATTTACATTTTTTTCTCTTTTTTTCATTGGCTCCTTCATACATATCAATTCCACATCTTTACATAGCAAGTGTGAAACATCATCTTAAAAATCATCTATCTCTTCAACTGATGGCAATCCCTTTGGGAATGAAGGGATGTCCATGCAATCCTTGGCAACTTCTTCAGCGTCGATAACTACTCTTGGCTTCATCGAGACGACTAGAGACAATTTCATCTCTTGGGGATCTGTAGTATAAAAAACTTGGATTGTTTGTGATGCCATAATGAAGGGATCATTCTTGTATCCCAATCGTTTAAAGTCCATGACTGTGATGCCGTCATTATCGTTCTTAACATAGTTATTGTTGGCCTACTTGTACTTAAAAAGTGCTATGTGCAATCCCCCATAATCAAGTTCCTAAATATCTTTAATGCCAAAGTAGTTCATGGTCCCATATATCGGATTCTTGTCTTTAGCGGAGGCAATATGCATATCCTCGGCACGAAGAGTCACACTGTTATTTTAGACAAGGTGCTTCTCATATTTTTCGGGAGTGTAAAAAGTGTAACCATTTATGGAATATGACGTATAACTTGTAACTACCGACGATAGTCCTCTAGCTAGGTTCTTCAAGTCATGTGACATGCCTCCGTCTTGTGATGTGGAGCACTTGTTATAGATGTGTGCTCTAAGCCACAATCGAAAGGTCTGGTTGTGTTCATCTTGCAACCACTTCTCATTTCTTGCTCTTTTTGGGTTTGCTTTTTTTAATTCATGGGCACCTCAATAAAAGGCTCTACTTCATTAGCATTGTGTAAGACATAAAGACAAGCTTGCTCCCACTCCTCTTGATTTATCGAGGAAGGATTGCCAAGAGATAGTCCCCTAGCCTTGATGTTTATAGTCTTTGGCACCCCCATTGCTTCTGCATTAGACAAGCACTTGGAGCAAAATTCAATTGATTCCTCAGCTATGTAACTTTCCACAATACATCCCTTCGGCCTATTTTGGTTCTTTATATAGCCTTTCAAAACCTTTATATATCGTTCAAATGGGTATATCCATCTCAAATACACCGGTCTGTATAACTTAACTTCACCTACTAAGTGCACTGTTAGATGAATCATAATGTCAAAAAATGCCGGTGGAAAATATTTTTAATCATGGATAAGGTTTACACTAACTCTGGTTGTAGTGAATCTAGCATAAGTGGATTAATTACCGAGGAGCATATTGATATGAAGAACGAGCACAACTTGATAATTGCAAATCTCACATCCTTTGTTAGAATTTCCTGCAAAGTAAGTGGTAGTAATTGCTGCATCAACACATGACAATCATGTGTCTTCATGCTAATAAGTTTCAAATCCTTCACCAACACTAGCTTTTTAAAGTTCAAAGAATACACGTCTGACACTTTCAACGAAGCAAGCCATTCTTAAAGGTTTCTCTTTTTCGCTCTTGATAACGTGTGCTTTGCCAGAGGTAAGTAAGTGCAGTTCCCTCTTTTCTTAGGAAACAAATTAGTCCTAATCTCCATTTCCATGAGATCCAACCAAGCTTTTTCACCATCCTTAGTCTTGCCTAGAATATCAAGCAATGTGCCAACTATGGATTCACAAACATTTTTCTCAATATGCATAATGTCCAAGCAATGATGAACAAAAAGTGTTTTCTAGTATGAAAGATCAAAAAAGATTGATCTTTTTTTCCATGGTCCATCAATCGATGGCTCGTCCTTACCTCGCTTTCTCTTCCCGAATGCCACTCTTATATCTTTTACATTTCAAATATTTGTTCACCCGTCAAAGGATGAGGAGGATGTCTCTTTCTTTGCTGTTGCCATCAAAGGCTTTCTTTTGTTTGTGGTAATGATGATCTCTTGGCAACCATCTTTTATGACCAAGAAAAACAATTTTCTTATCATTCTTCAACCATTTGTAAGATGTTTCCGTTATACAAATAGGACAACCAATAGAGAATAACCAGATAAATTGCCATATGTAGGGAAGTCATTAATTGTTCATATCAACATTGAATGGAGTGTGAATGTCTCCTCTTGGTAAGCATCTGTAACTTCTACTCTATTTTCCCATAAGTTTTTTAAGTTGTCGATTAATGGTGCCAAGTATGCATCAATGGCATTGCCTAGTTGTTGAGGACTCAAAATCAATAAAGACAACATTAGAAACTTCTGCTCCATGCACATCTTTGGAGGGAGAATGTAGTTAACAAGTATTGCGAGCCAAGTGTTATGCCTACTACTCATGTTACCATGTGGGTTCATTCCATCCATCAACAAAGCAATATGTTTATTTCTTAGATCCGCACTAAAGCCGGGATGATCGGCTTCACAAGTCTTCCATTATAGTGAATTTGCCACGTGTCTAAGCATACTATCATCGACCCATTTGTCATGATTCCATGTCAAATTCTTGGCATGTTCTGGGTTTCTGAATAAATGCCTCAAACGTGGTACCGGTGGAATATATCATAACACTTTCTTTGGCCCTCCATTCTTACCATCTTTTGGCTCGTTTCCTTTCTTCCACCTTGCTTGTTGACAAACCGAACAATAATTCTCATCCTCATACTTATTCCTATAAAGAACACAATCATTTTCACAAGCATAAATTTTCTCATACTCCATTCCCAAAGTGCTTAAAGTCTTCTTAGCCTCATACATATTAGTTGGTAATTTATTACCCTCTGGTAGAAGCCTTCCCAAAAATTTCAAAAGCTTTGTGAAACTAGAATTTGACCATTCACCCGATACTTTCAAATTCCATAATCCAACTAAAGTGGACAATTTGGTGAAATTGGTACACCCCTCAAACATGGGTGTCTCAACATCATTCCTCATTGCCTCAAATAATCTCGAAGTGCAAGAAGTGTTCTTCGAAATCATTGACCATGTCAATCATACTATTGTGATCATCCATATTATTTTCCATAATAGCTTCATTTTCTTTACTTACTAAAGTTGGATTGAAATTAGACTCGCCATGAAAATGCCAGATATGATAACTACTTATAATTCTATTTAGAAATATATGTCCTTTAACAACTAGAATTGGATGCAATCTATGGTTTCCACATTGTACACAAGGACACCGAATTTTATCACCATTGGCATGACTTTTGGCAAAATCCAAGAACTCTTCCACACCATTCATATATTCTCTAGACAATCGAAAATCTCACATCCATTTCCTATCTATTTCATAGGTCCTAAATCAAAATGATAAATAGCAAATATTCAATTCAAATTAAATTCGCAAATTATATACATACCCACCATTCTAATCATAAAACATGTACAAAAACATTTACCCATCATAAAACAAATTACACATACCCATCATAAAACAAATAAATCAAACCCATGATCCACAATACAATAAACATGGATGAAACAACAAAATCAACAACAATTTATCAATTTTACATTACACAACAAAATCAACAACAATTTATTAATTTCTAATTAAAACTTACAATTAGGAAGAAGATTTAGGAGTGTGGAGGCAGAGAGGGATGGCAGTAGCAGTTTCGGAGGGCTCTATGTTCGTATTTGAGAGGTGAGTTTCTGATTTGTGTCGATTGTTGAGGTGGGAATATGGGTTTCAAGTGAGCTACCATGACAGTTTTCTAAAAAACCATCATGATACGTTTAGCTTACCACTATGGTTTTTTATAAAACCACCGTGGTAGATTCCATCCATACCACGACGATTTTCATCTTTATAAGCGTATATCCTTGCATTTTTTCCCTTATCACGATGGTTTTTGAAAAACGATCGTTAATAATCTCGAATTTGTTGTAGTGTGGAAATCAAACTAGTGCCCATTTAGTAGAGGTTTTAGAACAATGGAAATAATTTGTACAAAGATACATCTAACTAGAAAAGACATTTCTTGAATTTTTATTTGTGTATTTTATTATTTGTAAATCTTTGAAATATTTTTTATCAATTGTAATTAGCAAATTATGAGGCTAAATAACACATATTACACACCTAGGGGATATAGGCTCACTTGTACGAAACCACTAGAATAGGTTTTTTTTTTGTTCTTGCACAACAATATTAAAAATCGACAATAGAGGATGATCTTTCTGGAAACTACCGTTCAATGTCTTCAATTTCATGCCTTCAATACATTGTATAAGACATTTCACAACGGTTAAAAACCATGGTGAAATGTCATACACATTTTACAACTCTAGATAAGATGACAGTTTTGATAATCATCATCTTATCTTTGAATAATGACTTGACTATGATCCCATCTGTTAAAGCACATATTTGTACTAGCGACTGGACCATGATCTCATCAATTAGATCAAGTGGGTACACAAGATGGTTCAACTACAAATCGTTGAAAGCATTATATGATAGAGGTGATGGCAGATCTTCGACTGAGCTCTTTGAAGGTGCTCTTCAAGCACGATGGATTTATTGGAGTTTTTATTTCAGTACAAATTTGAGTCTCCATGTTAGGCGCAAGTTCACACGAGCTTTAGTTGCAATGGATTCAAGGGCGTCAAGGGTTTCAAAGAATTCAAGAAATTCAAACCTCAAGTTCACATGAGCTTCAACTGTATTATTTCAATGGACGGTTTGATCAACATTTCAAGAATGAATTTTGAAATTAAATTTCCAAAAACTTATTTAGACAATTCAATACTTTTTCTCTTTTCAAACAAACAATCAATTTTTTTAACAACTATTTTTTTAATATTATCTTTCTCAATCAATCATTTTTTTCAATTTGCCTTATATATATACATATATATTTGATTAAACAAATAATATACTAGGCTTTTGAAATATAATGAAGTGTAACCACTAAGAGGCAACTGAAAAGTCTTTGTTCTTCAAGAAGAACAATATTAAGATGGTTGGCAGCCCTCATCTTGGTGATTGGTAGAAATAACGGATTCCACGATGATTAAAAACTGTCATGGATAGTTTCCACAACAGTTAAAAAAACCGTCATAAAATCCACAATGGTTAAAAATTATGGAATCTACCGTCGTGGTATCTTTCAAGATGTAATGACCTTATCTACATAGCCATTACTTAACTATATAATTTGATCTTAAACATGCTTTAGCATAAAGTACTGAAATTGCAAAATATTTTTTTTTTTCTAAAACAAAATCTTGATGATGAAGTCTCAATGTATTTCTTTAAAAGGAATAATAATTATTTATCAAAACTTAACTCCATAAATTTATCATAATAATATTAATTTCTTAAACATGATAATAACGCAATAATAATTACTATGTTTTAATATAATCATAATTTCTAAAACTTAATTCTTTACATACATCATACATTAATTTCTTAAAATACAATAATAATAATTTCACATTTTTCTTTTAAATATAAAGATAATTATTTAAAACTATATCTTTTTAAACATTTCTTAATTTAAATGATAATATCTCTAAAACAAAACTACGTTAAATGTCATTATAAATTCCTATTTTAAATGCTTTTTAGATCCTTCCTTAGATTATTGTTATGTTTTTTTTATAATTTATTATCCTAAATTTAGAATATTGATTTCTTAAGCTTAACCTTTTTAAACTTATCATATTAACATTTTTCTTATAACTTATTCTTTTAAGCCTAACGTAATAGTTTCTTAAAGTATAATCATTTAAATTATCATAATAATAAATTCATAAGACATATTAATAATAATCTTTTCTTAATTTAGCGTAAAACTACTACAATCATTCTTTAATTCTAAATAATTTTATAATATTTTTACTTAAAAATATTCGTGTATTTGTTGTATTTTCTGTTACAATATTTTTAAATCTTAAAATTCTCTAGAAAGGTTGTATAGTCACAATCTCAGTTTTTAAGAATAATTATGTAATTTTATTTACTTATTTATACATAAATAATTTTCATAAAATAAAAACATGCATAAATTTATAAATTAAAAATGCAAAAATATTACAAATTGCGTAAGCAGTATCTATTCTCAACTTCATCATTTGTCCGTCACTTACCACTGCCCATCAAGTGTCGTTGACAGGTTTTCTTACCTACAGCATGAACGTACTTAAATGAGCTTTCGCTCAACAAGTAGAAAATTAGACTCGCAAAACAAAATTAAAGATCATTTTAATAAAATGCATGAATATTTTATGCTTGCTTATATCAACTTGTTTTATGCTTAATTATTTATGCTGTAACTTATCTTATTAATTTGGGCCCAGGTGGTCATACTGGTTACGAATAGTCTTCAGGAAGTCAGGGTTCGTGAGCTCCTCAAGGACACCAAGATCATAAACAGTATTGAACCATATTGAAGCCTCTCCGTAGGCCAAGAGGTTGGTACGACACCCTTAACTTGTCTAATTAATGTCACTTATTTTATTGTGTGTATGCAGTATGACATGTTGCTCCATAGGTTCACAATTTCACAAATCATAAATTGTAAACTGCTTAATGTGAAAGTGACTAAACAATATGATTTAAATATTGTATCTATCATATATTGATCATGACATAATCACAACATAGCATGACATGGCACGACATAAATGTAATAATTCATAATCATGTCCTAACATAACAACACATTATAACATAACACAGTGTGACAAATCACTAATCATGCATTTCATAATTTTTTTTATGAAAACACGTAAAACAATTTATTTAAAAACTGTTCATACTAAGGCGAGATTCTTACTTTCTTGGACTCAGAGCCAGGCAAGTCCGGTTATATCTCGCTGCATCCACGACAATGGTCCTTGAGCAACTGTGAATGTCTAGGAATGCTTCATGGAAATTTACAATTGTTAAAAACATCATTCTGAACTCTGTTACTACAGACTGAGTCATCTCAATCCGCATGCAGTTGGTACCAGACGATTTTCAACAGAGTGGAAATAGCTCCAATGGAGGGCACCATTATGTTTGGAGCATCAAAACAAGTCAAGAAGTAGTCTTTAACCATCGATCAGAGGTTAGGAGGTACAAAGCTTGAGGTCGCCAGAAGCCGACCACCTATGGCGGCACGTGGGGCCTCATGTAACGGGTCCTGTGATTGGGCGATGATGGCACTTCGGCTTTTGATAGTTCTCAATCTCCTAAAATTGTTGGTGGTGTCAATTGCAATTGATTTAGCCTACTAGCATAGCAAATCGAGTGGTGAAATTCGAAAAAAATGACAGCTTGATCAATGGTGCTTTAACAACGGGATCATGAAATTGAGCTGGGGGTTTTCTTTGCTATGGCCCTCTAAATATTTCCTCCATGGTGGGGCTCATCAATGTCACATAGAATGGTAGTCCTGTGGTGTTAATGGCAGACCATGGCAGTGTTGGTCGTTCTTTATAGTGGGCAGTGCTTTCCATGCAATTGAGTGGGGAACATCTTCCCTATCTTCCTCTGAGTGTGTTGCCATCGTCAATTGAACCTAACAGTGGTGGGAGTGATGAAGTTGACATGCTCCATAAAGGTGCTTGATGGTCAATGTTGTTCTCCAGCAAACGATGGCGCTAAAGTGAAATTGAGTAGGGGAAATCATTCCCCACACTACTCTGAATGATTTGGTGCCTTCAATTTGGCATAATTTGATCAGGAACGCCAAGTTCCATCCCTCATGTTATGGCTCGTGGTGGCTATTGTAGAACTCTAGTGTCAAGCGGTCTTCTTGTAAAATTGATTGAGGCGTTTTGCTCGTTGTTTCCCTCTGGATCTTTTGGCACTAATAGTGTGCTTCAACTCTACCTAGAACAGCAGGGTTAATGATGGCACTGCGATGATAACGAGGGGCACACGGGTGGAGCTTTTTAGCAGTTGTTGAGGTGCAACTATAGGTAGGACTTGTTCTTTTCATCGTGGTGGTCATGTAGAAACAAAAATCTCATCGATGGTGAAGATATCTAGTCGAGAAATTTTTTGCTTTCTTGCCATTTTGACCAGCGAGTGTGACTTCCTCTAGTGGAGTTTGGGTGACACGACAAATCGTTGGAGTTAGCTGAATGAGAGCTTTTCGGTGGTGTAGGAGGTGTCAAAGACCGACACCAAATTCTTTGACTAAGCTAGGGAGAGAGAGAAGGTAAAGAGAGAAAGTAGAAAGAGTGTAGCTGATTTTTCAATTGGCTGTTTTTTTTTTTTTTTTTTTTTTTTTGTGTCCATGTATTTATAGACAATCTTATGGTCTATACAGTCTAAACTATGTCATGGATTGTTCAATCAAGTTTTTAATCCGTAAACTTGAAATTCGTGTAGACACAACTATACTTTTAAAACTATAATATTCTGTCTTTGTAAAAAATAAGTAAGTAAAATTCCAATTTTCTTACTGTATTAATGTCTTAGAGTATTCATACTGTCATAAAAAAACATTTTCATGAATTTATTTGTACTTTATGGATTTCACGGTTTTATTCTGAAATAATAAACTAATACATTT
This sequence comes from Artocarpus hirsutus, assembly GCA_946598075.1. Classification (NCBI taxonomy): domain Eukaryota; kingdom Viridiplantae; phylum Streptophyta; class Magnoliopsida; order Rosales; family Moraceae; genus Artocarpus; species Artocarpus hirsutus. Next base: position 18,644 of record CAMOHE010052324.1, on the reverse strand, counting down.
GTCTTTAAAATCGGTGATGAACTATATTCACCATTTAGACACACATTTATGTGTCCACATCCAATCTATATGTGTGTCTAAACTGTCCTTAATCACATTATGGATTTGAAAATAATACATTTGTGACATTGCATTGCCTTAAACGTTCGTCGATATTTGTGATCTCCATTAACATTCTCTTTTTTTTTTTTTGTTATTGTTATAAATTTTCACGTAATTATTTACACTTGTAAATAACTAACTATGCACATATAGGATATTGCAAATTCTCGAATTTCTAATAATCTTTATGACTTATGAAATTCTTATCTTACCCTATGGTGTTGAGCTATTTGATCACACGTTGACCTAAACTGGTGTCATGTTGGAATTTCGTATAATCACATGGAGTCAGAAATTTCTTTTTATCAAATAATCTCAATTGAAATATTCTAATTGAGATTCTTATAAACGTCACTACTTTGGGTCATACATGAAATTATTGAATCATAAACTTTTAATTTAGCACGTTAAATAATTATTTTTAATTCTTTAAGTGTACTATGATATCATCGCATTTGCTATATGTTTCATACATAAAGTGCATAAGATTATGTATTTATAATATTATTTATTTCTAAAGTCTTATAGCTATTAAGACTTTCAATTGCATGTAAACTAAGAAAATTTATAATCATAAATCTTGATTAAGTTGTGATTTAAACATGAATTTTCAAGGTGTTGCAAAAAATTTCTAACCTTAAACTAAATTCTTACATAAATTTGTGTTTCTAAATTTTAAACTTGTACTTTCCCATGTACTTAACGGAGTAGTTATATAAAAATCCTTAATTAATTATATTTATTAATTTCTGGATTTTGCCAAACATTACACAATATGCCAACGATTATGGAAGCATGAACTTTAGCGCCTACTTTTATGGCCTACAAAGTTTTCACAATAGTATTTTTTATTTAAAAAAATATTGTGGAAATTTAATATACCATAAGTTTTTTTTTTTTGTCTAAAAACCATTGTAGAAAGTTAACATACCACGATGATTTTTTTTTTTTAAGATCATCGTGGTAACTCTTTTTTGTTTAAATGCAAAAAATGCAATTTTCCCATGGGTGGCTAATCCCATGCATGGAGATGTCAAAACAAGTCATGCCTAGTGGGCTGGTATGAGCATGAACTGCTAAAAAATAGACGCAAAATGACACAACATGATTATGTGATGAGCCTAGCCTAGCACGTTTATTAAATGAGTCGGGCTTGACGCGACTTTTAAGCATGAAGCATGTAAAAAGCACGACATCTAAGAGCATGGTATGGCACGGTAAACGACACAATAATGTCATAATATAATTGCTCTTTTATTATGTATTTCTAACATTTTTTTATAAACTTTATAATATATTACTTTTTAAAACAAGATTTTATCTCACTTGAATTTTTCTATACTTCACTTCATTATAAGAAAATTTTAATTGTGTCTAATACTTATGATTTTTGTTTACCTATAATTTTATTATTGGGCATGATTAAAGCATGAGCACACTAAAAACGTGACACGAATGCAAGTAGGCCATGGCCTAAGCTTGATGTCATAAATAAAAAATAGACATGGTCTAGCACGACATGATAAATAAATAGGCTGGCCCATGCACAACATGAAGCAAGTTTGGGTGCAATTAAACGAGTCAAGTCGGATAGGGCAGACACTTTGACATCTCTACCTGCATGTTATCTATTACAAGTCTAGATAATAAAATCAAATGTTTACATATAAGCACTCATTTATTAATCTTAAAAAGTAATATGTAAATGTTGGTTATAAGACAATAAAAGAAACTTTGCACAAACTAAAATTCAAATAATAAGAATAATAAAATTAGATGGGTACTTACTATTATGTTGGAGCTTATTTACATGGATATCTAAGGCTGCAATCCCAGAAATTAGAAAAAAAAAAAAAAAACTATGAAAGCACAACAATTACAAACCTAATCAATACATAAAATAATATAAGCTTAATCAATACATTAAACATAAACTAAATCTACATGCTAACTAAAATCTTCAATAAACAACTTAAATTACAAAACATAAACCAAGCAATATTAGATTACAAACTAATTACTAAGAACTAAACACTAAATAACTTCAAACTAAAACTAAATAACAAAATTCATACTAAGTAGCTAGAAAACAAAAAATTAAATAAGTAAACAACAACAACAACAACAACAACAACAATAACAATAGTAAACTAATGATGCACTAACTAGTTTGATGATGGCGGTGCAACCATGCGATGGGGCGGCTGAGGTTGCATGGGAGAAAAAGGCGCGGGCAAAGGGTTACATAAGCTAGAGAACAGCAATGGACGGTATGAGATAAAGGACGGCAATTTAGAGCGCGTGAGAGAGAGAGGGGGGGATAGAGAGAGATAATGGAGGGTTTGAAATCTTAGACGGTGTTTTAAATTTTCAAAGAAAGAAATAGTGGAGTGTTTGAATTTTGGGCAAGATTTTAAAATTTTCAAAGAAAGAACCTGATGACGGAATTTTTTTAAAAAAAATAACCGTCATGAAAACCTAGATATTATATGACGGTTTTTGAAAAAAAAACTGTTATAGAATCCTCATCTAGATATAAAAAATATATATATATATATGGACCACGAAAACCGTTGTAGGATCTTGGGATTCTACAATGGCATGACAATCTATAGAAGCCGTCATCGAACCTCGATTTTAGATTTTTTGTTTGTGCCGCATTTTTAACGGGCATAAAATGATGGTTTTTCAAAAACTATTATAGAAAATTCCATCATCTATTAACAAATTTGTCATAGTGGGTGTAGCTGTTTGTGCATGATGGCCCGGGCAACAAGCTGGCAAGGGCAGGGTGGAGTCATGAGCGCTCAATTTTGGAAAGGTGAGATGATATGCAATTTTGATGGGGATTTTGGCTCAATTTTAGTTTAATGATCAAGATGGATTTAATTAAAAGTTTTGATTCGTATTTGGTTTTTCATGGATGATTCAAAGGATCGGTGTGTTTTGCAATAAAGATCTTTTGGTTCAAGAAGAAACTTTAAATTCATCATAATCCATCATAGAAAGCCCGTGACAGAGCACGCAAAAAGTCATGGGGCGTGGGTAAGTGTAAATTACGCTTCATAAATTCTATTGACATAGACATCAATAGCCATTTCTCAACTTTCTAATTTTAGCTTGTTAGTTGTCATTCCATTGTCTGATTTTGCAAGTGACTTAGTCTTTCCACAAATATAGCAAAGTTTCTCCCTATCAACAATACACTTCTCAACTAGAACCAAACGTTATAGTTTAATTAAGTGAAAATTATTACAACATTAAAAACGTCTTCAGATTGAACAAAGAAGAACATATTTTGTCCCTCTCATTTTTATTTATTCATTTTTTTCGAATTCAAATTTTTTTTTTCAATTTTCCATTTTTCAATTATTTTTCCCCTTCCTTTTAGTAAGTTAAACAAAAAGCTTATAACAAAAAGAGAACAAAAGAGAGTTAAATTAAAAAAAAAAAAAAAAGAAAAAAAAAAAAAAGCCATCTGAGCAAGGAGAAGCCACAACAGCCTCGGGCGCGTTAGTTCTGCACTGCCATCAAAAAATTGATGGGTTAGGGACACGTATACATTTCATCATCAAAGAAAGGGATATAAAATTATTTCTACTGCATAGAGTGGTATTGAATATATAATACTAAACAACTCAGATTTTTACTCAAAAGCATATATGAAGCAGTGGAGCTGTCATATTATACATATATATATATATATATATATATATATATTTGGAGAAATTACTATTGAACATAAAAGAACAGTTCTAGAGGTCATATTACATTAAAATTATATCATTTAAAATATATGTTATATTAATTTAACAAAACTTAATAAAAATCCGACATTGAACATTATGTTCCACATGTCGTTTATCATAGTTTTGGTAATTTGGAGATGTTAGAGAAAGTAATTATGTTAGCGAAAGTAATAAAAAAAACATTATGTTTCGCACGTCTTGCCGTCTAAGAATTATAAAAGCGATTTATTATTATTTTACTGCATGATAAGAAGTTCATTTATACATCCATTTGACTATTTTTTTTTGGGTTTATTTTAGAAATAATTTTTTTCATTGAAAAAATAAACTAGTCTTGACTTTAAACACAGTATTAGAAGAGATTTATCAGCTATAGGCTTAAAATGTTTTAGGGTAGAAAGTTTAAAGAGAAAATTAGTTTAAGATAAACATGAAAAACTAATATTTGAGAGATTAAAATAAAAAGAATTAAACGATATATATTTATAAGGATCCCTTTTAATATAAAAAGGATTACACAAAAAGCAAAAAAATTAAGTATGGACACATTTAGAAAATATATATCTATATATATATATATATATATATATTAGTAGGAGCAAGCGGGGGGAAAATGTTTCAAAAAAGCAAATAAAACAAGAATTTTGCAAAGAAGCCTTTGGTGAAAGGGAAAAAAATTAAATAAGGAGACATATGAAAGTGAATAGTTTAATAGCCACATATTTGGAAACAAAATTATTTACCCCCTTAAAAGACAAAATTATTTAAAAAAATATTTCAAAGTAGCTTATTAAAAAAAATTAAATTGTAGAGTAGTTTTTAGAAAAGAGGGACAAAAAAATTAAGTTGGGAGACACTTGAAAAAAATTAAAAAATTATTTCAAAAAGCACACTTAAAAAGGATTAAGTAGGGTAACATTTGGTAAAACAAGGAAAGAGGAATAAAAAATTAAATAGGGACACATATTAAACAAACATGACGTAATAAAAATTAACTGTAAAAGAGAATTTGGGGAAAAAATAAAGAAACAAGCATGAAAATAAAACTAAAAGAAACGAAGAAAGTGGGGGAAAAAAAGGAAAAGAAGAAGCAGACTTAAGGCAGAAGAAGCATAGACCAAAAAGACTTGAGGTTTTTATAGGCTGTTTAGGAGGGCTTTTTAGAGTTTTTTTTGGCTTTTTAAGTCCAAAAATTATCTTTGGACATGTTTTGAATGATCTATTAAAAGTGGTAGTCCCTGTGAAAGCCATAAAATGTGGCTTCTTAAACAAAAACTCTTGGAATAAACTTTAAAACTTGTACTAGAGTGTTAATAGTACATTATAAGCTTAAATATAACATTTTATAACTCTAAAAATAATGAAACTATTTTGATCTATATAAGTTATTTTAAAAATACGATTTTAAATATTTACTTGAAAAGCTACAGTTTGTGTATTTTTTTTTTTTAACTAATTAAAGGCACAAACAAAAGTTGTTCCAAATGGGTTTATAGATGTTATGGATATTGTAAGTGTGTGTATATGCGTGTATATATATATATATATATGTGTGTGTATATATAGTTATAGAAACTTGTACACATCACATGTCGACTAAACACATGATATGACCAAGAGCTGTACAAAATATCGAAAGGAAAAGAAAATAAAAGGAACGTGTGGCATGATTGTACATGACACATGAAAAATAAGTTATAACATAATATGACATAATAGATGATAGATAAATGGATAAAAAATTAAAAAAAAAATCACAAAAATAATCTTAAAGGAACACACACACACACACAGGACTTAAGGTTATAAAGGGAAAAAAAGAACAAAGAAAGAAAAAAAAAATAAAGGAAACCAAAAAAAAAAGGTAAATGAAAAAAGAGAGGGAGAGATATTCCAATATTAGATTCTCTTTGAAGTTCAATCTCGAGGAAAGGCCCCATAGTGATAGGCTCAAGGATATATATCATTTTATAAACACTCACGTATTCTTTATAGATATTAATTTAAGAAAACTTGGGATAAGGATGCAAAACTAGGATTGAATTAGAGAAATAATGCTTTTATAGATATGGATTTCAAACACATTATGCTGTGAAAATTTTTTGCTTTAACTAGCGTCAAAATGATACATATGAGTAAAATAGACTTATTTGAAAAATTATACAATATGTCATCTTTTAAATCAATCTTATTATTTACGTCACAAATTATAAAACTTAGAAAAATTTATGTTATAAATTTTGATCTCCTTAAAAAAAAAATTTCCTTTACTTCCCCCTCTCTCACATTTGGCGTCCCCATCTCTCTCTCCTCTTACTCTCTCCCAATTTCTCTCTCCTTTCATTCTCTCTGTTGTTTCTCTCTTGCTCATCCCTCTCTCTCTCGTCATCGTTCTAGTCGTGAAGCAGGTCGTCGCTTGTCGTTGTCGTGCTTAGCAAGTCATTGCTCAAAGTCGTGCAGAGATGGCTTCATCATCGCTGTTGCTAGAGTTGCATGGAGCATGTCATCACACATAGCAGATCGTCATCAATCTCTGACGTAAAGTTTCGAAAGAGTACATACCAAAATCTGACTTGCCATGGTATGAATGCCGCTGCAAATCAAATCTAGGTAGAACCAGATTCCGTGAACCAAAGAGAGAAATCACAACCATTCTCCGGAGGGGCGGCGGCGCTTACAAGATCCTTTCACCTAGGTTTCACATGACCCTCGACGTTAGAGATCGCACGACCTTGGACGTGTGACCATTGACTTCCATCTTCCGAGGGAGATTGTTGGCATCAATGGAGATAAGCTGTCAGATCCGGTGGAGATTAACTCGCTTGAGTTTCATGTGGTTAGATCTGAAGGTGGTGGCTGTTGTTATTGCATTTTTTTTCCTTTTTTTTTTGTTTTTTTTGGTATATATTGGTTGTCGATGACGTCACTAGTTCTAGTGATATCTGACGACGTCACTATTAAATTAAGGCTGAACCAAAGGCGGCAAGGAGAAAGAGAGAACCAGAGAGGAGAAAAATTATTTTGATAGAACACGAAACATATCTCATACAACGTAAAATATCCTAATGGGATACTAAAAAAAGGTCCGGGTGTAAAAAATATCCTATTAGGATACAATTCTGTTGGGATACAAAATATCCCAATAGAACAAAAATAATATCCTACTAAATTTGTAATATAAAAACTTTTTACATTTTTTTTTTTTGACGTAAATAAAAGTTAAGTCTCAAAAAGCCCAAGTATGTAAAAACCCCATATAATCAACATCAAAGTTAAAGAGGAGTTTCTCCAAGGTGAACACATTTTGGGCCAATAATACATTGGACCCGAGCCCAAGTATAGTTTGGATGTCATATGTCATCCACTGCCCATAAGAGGCAAATGCAGTGAGATCTAAACAGTGACCCCAGGTCGGAGCCTTCATCTCATCTTTTTGCTCCGTGGACTGTACAGAACTTTTGGAGATAACATCGTAATGTAGCGGGCATGTGTCCGATGAAATAATGACATTTGCGTATTTATCCCTTGAATTTTAGGTTTTTTAAAATATGGTTTTTATTTTTTTATTTTTTGGGTGATAATTGAGTCTTTGAAATTAACAAAGTATGACAATTAAATCCTAGTCTCAAACTTTTTATAAATTAAAGACAGAAACAATCGTATGAGATACACACGATCAATTTATAACACCTATACACCTTATTTGATTCTAGTAAGAGTCAAATTATTCAATTTTATGTCCAAAATTAAAAAAAAATTATACTATTGTTAATGATATTTGTAACAACTTTGTTGAGCTCTATGTATATTTTAATCATTGTTATGCTTAAAATTACATCTCTTTCCTTCTAAATAAGTTATGTGCGCTTCACGTGATCCTTTTTCATTTTAGTTTTAACAAATGTTATTAATTAAGAACTTAATTGTCACATTTAGCTAATTTTAGAGGCTTAATTACCACACTTAGCAAAGTTTAGAGACTCAATTGCTACAAAAAAAAAAAAAAATTAAAGACCACATTGTTAAAAAGCCTAAAATTTAAGAGGTAAATGTGCTAAAAACCCATATCAAATCATATCAAAATCAATTATGATGCAAACACATTGTATGGTCTTAATATAATATGATGGTCCAAAAATATTCACCAAAAGTGCAATAGATATTATTTTGTAATCTACATAAAATTCCTAGCTGCTTGGCAAAGCAATAGCAATAACAGAGAGAGGAAAAGAAATCTTTTTCCATTCATTAAGCTGACTGAATCGTGACTGCAATTATAGCCCGTACAACAAAAGGCCGATTTTTGCTGAGTACAATGAAAGCTTAAATACAGATCGTGCAAACCTTTTTCACTTTCCAAGTATCCAGAAATCTAAATCCAGCTTCTCTGCCTTTGAACCAACTGCAAGAAACATTTCGAGGGAAGCAATAAAACTATGGTTGCTTGAATCAAAATAGTTCAAACAATATTCCTAGTTCCTTGTTAGAGTAATCTCATTAATCTCATTAGATTCTCTGTACTCCCGGAATCGAACTATACAGAAACTATTCAATAAAGAATCTGTAAGCAACATGGTCGTCAATACATGACCTACTCACAAAGCTCTTGATCTGTACAATCATCTGCGCCAGAACAGTCCACGGGATTATTATGACGATGAGTTTCATCTGAGTTGTTTTCTGCCAATATCTGTATCACCACATTCGGATTCTGAGCTATCCTTCTCTGAGCAGTCCAGTTGCACGCATTCGGCAGCTCCATTGTTGTAAATTTCTGCATCAGGACTACTCCTATTCGACAATGCTAAGTCATCCTTCTCCACGACGTTGAACAGAATCCCATTTTTGGTCCTTTCAGGCTGCAAAAGATCACCTTCAGAGACCATAATGATTGATCCATTATGGATGGGAACCCGGCCTCGGAAATCCCTCTGATCAAAGTCTCTGCTTTCTGAACTTCTATCTGAAAGTGTCCCCCTAGGGCTGTGGAAATAATCGTTGTTACTTGCCATTTGAAGTGCCGTCGAGTTGGGACAGATGAGCAAGCCCCTGTTCAGCTCAGCATCAATGTCCAAATTTTGGACAATGTCGATGAACTTATTTGCTGATGTAGTCCCCATCAATGGCCCACCAGATCTCGTCCAAGAATTTAAATCAACGTTCTCGGATTCACTATCGCTTCCATCATGTACACTCCGGTGGGTTCGCGAGTCTTTACCGGAAGGACCACCGGTTGTGGATCTGGTTGCCGCTTGATGGAATGAGGAAGCAACATCTGCAAGAAGGTCATCGTCAAGAGATCCAGTTGAATTCTCTCGAGCAATGCAGTTCCAAGAAGGAATCCTTCAAGAAGCGCTGAATCTGACTGTACTGCTTAGGCCATCAGAAGAAGCAGCGCCTCTATGAGCACTCCTTTTGAGTCTCCGCATGTGGTTGAGGATCGCAACACACTCGTCAAGAGCAAGCTCAATACCGCCGTTTGCTTTAATGGCAGAGAGCTTCTCCCAAGTACACCTTCTCCCTTGGTTGGCTGCCTTTTGAAGCTCCAAATAAGATGGGTTTTGTATAATCTTTGGGCACTGATAAAAAACAAACATCTACTTAGCAACAATCATATGGGAGTATCTCAAGGTATTCAAAAACAAGAAAACCAAGAGCGCACTAAAGCTAGCTTTGCAAACTGACCTACCTCATTTTTGTATACCAAATCAACGTCCTATGTGCGCTTTGCAAACTTAATGTGATATTATAAGGTTTATTGCATTAGAAAACACGCTTTGACAAACCGACCTGATAGTTAGTATCTAGCTCAAATAAAAAGTGGTAAAAGTTTTATGTACCTGAGCAAGCGTGGCTGGCATAACGACCGTGACATCGTCCTCCCAGTCTTGAGCAAATAGCCTCGCCAGCCCACCGAGTGGAAAACCAAGTTCTAGGATCTGGTTGAATCTATGTTTCACCTCCATCTCAACAAGATGTGCGAGCTACACAATAATGCAAGTAAATACATTAACTTCACCCCAAGAAAAATTAGAAAGAAAATCAGGCTACAACATTCATGACAAAAAGAAATGAAAGACAAGAATTAACAAGCAATTCTAGCACAATGTTGAAGATAAGAAACAGCTTTATAGGTCTTTTTCCAAATTACCTTATCGTTGTTAATATGAACGTAAAGACACCACTTCAGAAAAACATCTGCGAAAATCATTTTAGTAATCTGAACATGACTTTTCATATCAGTCGAAAAGCAGATAAACCAGAAGCACTTTACAATAACAGGGACAATGTAACAAGTTAATCTTAAGTTAAAGATATTACCTTGGCAGCAAAGTTGCCTCCAAGTACTCTCCAAAATTCCTTTAGCCTCAATGATGGTGCGATATGAGGATTCGCCTGACTCACGATGAAATGATTGGCATTGAACAGCTCCTTCAATTGCATCATAGGTAAGTCGATCTCCAAGCTACCATCCCTCCACCGACGCACAGGGGTAGACCAAGCCTCCAGACCCAAATTAAACAGAGGATGATAAGGAACAATCTCTCCGCTTCTGTCCTTCGCCATGAGTTCCTGAGCCTCAAATAGGCCAGGAAAGGCGCAAGAAGCTGTTACTGCACTCCATATAACAACATGAGGCGAAGTCAAGTAGTTAAGGCATCGAGGAGGTTCATGCTTCCTTGGGGAACAAACCGTTATGCCAAGAACTCGCCCCGTCATGTCGTATGCTTCTTGAAACGTAAGATTACTCGTCAGATGCCTCAACATCATCTGCAACTGCCTGATCTCGTGGACAGCACCGTGCGTCATGACCCTCCTAACGACCGTGAAAATCCCGCCCATCTGGTCGAAGAACTGCAGCGAGAGCAAAGAATCCTCGAAAAAACTTTGCAGCTCGGGCCAAGACCTAGTGGCAACAACAGAACACATGATTGATCCAACGCTAGAGCCAGCAATAATCCGAGGCAAAAGCTTGTGTTCCACTAACGTTTTAACCACACCCACATGAAAAGCTCCAAGAGAAGCACTCCCACTCAAGAGCAGCGCAGTTCTTCCGAAAGCATGCCTTGTTTCGTGCATGAAAGCGAGCTTCTCTTCCAATGTAAGTTCTTCCCAATCAGAGTCGCAAACCATTCTCAACTGAGTAGAAACCTCATCAATGTATTCCTTAATGAGCCTGGAACCTTGAAGCCCACCCTTGTGGAGCTCAGGATTGCACATATTACCTAAGTTCCTAACTAGATCGGCACGCATACAAAAGATAATATCTCTCAAAGATCCCTCCTGGCGACGACGTCGAAGCTCCTGTAGCTTGTTCCTAACCAATTCTTCGTCGTAAAGGTCTGATTCACTCATCTTCGGGGTCTCTTTATCGAGCATCTTCGCGGCATGAGCCCATTCCTCGTAGGTCAACGCGGTCCTCATCATGTTCCGACAGAATTTCCCCCGGTATCAAATTTCTGCCCTCCTCTTCACATACCGTTTAAGCAAAAAGGCGATGATCGTAACCATCGCCAATATCCCTTGCGGGTTTCGCGGATGCAACCATGAGAACATGGGCAATAAAAACTCCTTAAATCTATAGATTAGATTCAACAAGGCATGGAACAGTTGGTGCCTCAAATGAGTCATGGACTTGCAAAAAGAACCCTAAAGGCGATTGTCCGACCAACTAAGGTTGAAGGTCCAATGGGAAATGGATCAACATTGGCCTCATTACTTATATCCATTTTTTCTTCACTAATCCAAAAAAAACCCCAATTTACAACAAATATGGGAATGGCTCCCAAATTTGATCGGGAATGAGAAGAAAAATATCACAAAAGTCCCTCAACTCAACATAAACAATTAAGAAATTCTATCTATTGCTCGATCAATCCTTTAGATAAAACGAAATAATTTGAAGAAAAGACAAAGAAAGGAAAGGAAATTGGAAAGAACTAAACATCAAAATACAGAAAAAAAAATAGATTTGCGCAACATCTGAAAGCCTAAATTAATTCAAGATCTTCAAAGGCAAATTCTTTGACCTGACCAAACCCCAAATTTGATCTCAAAAATCTCCCCAACCCCAGCCAAAAACCAAACCCTAAGAAACCCAGAATCAAAGTCTCTGAACTTCAATAAAGGATCCAAGTGCAATCGGATCAATAGCCAAATGGGTTTTTAAAAAAAAAGATCCGACGCATCCAAGTATCTGCAGAAAACCCCAAGATTATTTTTTTTTTAATATTTACCCAGAAATCGCAACAAACGTACTTTTAATGGAACAGGGAAAAAAAAGGTTCTTTTTTTGGTTGGTCTATTGATTGAAGCCGATTGGATAATATAAAAAAAAGAATAAGAAAATGGGTTTATGAGAAACCTTCGGAAGCGTGAGAAAGATAAAGATCCGGATACGGTGACGCTGATTGAATGCGCAAAGAGGCTGTTAAGATTAGCACTAATGATTCGTGTTGGCGTATTATATTTATGTAAATACAATTATAATATGATAGGATTAAATTAAACATAAACATAATATGATTAATAAACATACTTAAAATGTAAAAAGGTATACAAATTGTTTATGGTACGTGTAACACGACACAATATGATTAACGCGATTATAATCGGTTGATACGATAAAAATATATATATGGCACATTTATAACCTAATTAATTGAAAATAAAAAATAAAAAAAACCAATAAAGAAAATTAACAAAGACACAATATCTAATGAATACTAATTTACTACAAATATTTTAAAATATTTATTTTTAAATTAAAATGTGCTATAAACGGGCGGGTCGTACCGTGTCGTATCAACACGTTTACGACCCGTTTAATAAAACATATTAAAGCGTGTTAAACGTGCTAGCACGAATCCAACCCATTTATTTTCGTGTTATTCATATCAACCCATTTATAACCCAATTAATAAATGTACAGTCTAAACCCGTTTATCTCATATTATTTTCGTATCATGTTATCATGGTGTGTCCAAAATTACCAGCCCTATTTAAGATTGGGATAGAAGGATGGAAGGATGGATATTGAGCATATGATGGTGCCATGCTGATGGCAAAGAAGGATAAGGCAAACACTTGTCACACTAACAACAAATTAGTTTATAGGTGGAATTTGGTATCATTTTGAGAATTTTTAGAAATATTTTTGTACCTATTTTGAGATAAAAATTTCAAAAACACTCTCGGCACAAGTCCTAAAGAATTCTCATTTTCTAAAACAAAATCATTTTCACCTATTTTAAACATACTTCCAAACAAACCCAAAAATACAACTTTCATTTAAGAAGACTAGAACTTGTGGAGGAGGGAAAGAAATAACGATATGGCAAAACTTCACTTTTTTACCCCCTAATGAAGTTTAGTTAAAATTGTTAACATGGAATTTACAACACAGTTGCAACTGCATAATTTAACTATAAAATATGGTTTCAACTAAAATTCTTACACTAATTTCATAATTTATCTTTGTTATATAAAATGAAATTTTACCTTCAAAGATATAGAAATTTCAAAATGATGAATTTTCACTCGAGTGTTTAAGCTCCACATGTTTTTGTGCATTGAATAAAAGTGGTAATTTTTATTCAACTAAAACATATAACATACCTATAATTCCCGTTTTTTCGTACACTTTTTCATTCGGTGGACGTATGATATTACAAGAAAGATAAAATCAAGCTCTAAACAAAATAAAAAGATATACATATTTTTTTGTTTAAGAAAAATAGTGCATGGTTTAAAATTTTCAAAACCCATTCAAATAGTACTCTAGAACGAACGAAGCACTCTTCTCTCACATGTTGGCGCTCGTGCACCCCGTCTCCTCTCTCTCTTGAATATCACCATCGCCGTCTTCCTCTCTTTATCATAGTTGCCATCATCCTTTCCTCTCTTTCCATCCCCTTCTTTGCCTCCGCCTCGCTGTCTCCGTGCCACCACCTTGTGTCAATTACCATGCTTTGCCACCTCTAGTTACCTACTCATCCTCACCGTCGATTAGTGATTGTGCATTTTAGTTTTATTAAGTTATTAGTTTCATTAGTTTTAGTTTTTACGTTTTTTAGTATTTAGTTTTAGTTATTTATTTTTTATTTATTAGGTTATTTGCTTGTTATTAAGTTCTAGTTATCTATTTTTTATTCAATGATAAAGTGGTAGTTGAACTTGGGTTAGAGATTTTCAAACTGTTCATCTTTTGATGGAGTCGGGTATGGTTATGTCGCTCGACTACGTCTACAACCACAATAAAAGTAGTATTTGCGTTCAACTAAAACAAATATTATACCTTACTAGCAAAAAAGGAAAAAAAAAATATTTATCTTTCTATACCCTCTACTTTAAGTTAATTGGAAACCATACCTTCGGTTTTCGATCTCATCGAATGTGTACCTTCATATTAGATTTAATATACAAATCTATATTTTAGTTTAGTTAATAGTTGATTTTGACCTTTAAAATGACCAAATTATCCTTTAGTAAAAGAGAATAATTAAAACTTTCAAAAATAAAAAGAAAACAAAAATAAAAACACAGAAAACACCTATTTTTGAAGATATTCTATACATTTTTTACAGCAAAAATATTGGTATAAAGCTTTTTTAATTTTTAAAATTATCTTAATTTTAATTTGAAGGTATTTTGTGCAATTTTTTAGGTAAAAAATGAAGATTGGTTGAAAAAAGATATAAATTTGTGTATTAAATCTAATTTAAACGTATAATTTAATGAGATCAAAAACCAAAAGTTTATTATTTGTATAAACCTAAAATACAGGGTATAAAAAAGTAAGTAACCCAAAAAAATATTATATCATATAAAGGAAACACGTATTATAGTAAATAAAACATCTAAACCATTCTTTAACTAAGAAATAAGACTGATTTCTTCGTACTCTGCTTAATTTAATGGGCATGATTTTATGAAAAAGATAAAATCAACCTCTAAAAAAAAAAACGTATATTTGACTCTTTCAAAAAATAGAACAAGATTTAAGTAGACATATACGTTTATTTATGATATAAAGATTAAAACTACAAAATAGGGGTGAAAATATATATCAAAACAATCTCTCTTGGTGAAAAAGGTAGGAATTTGAGAACAATAGAAAGAAAAAAAGAAAATTCAAAACCGGCTCTTGCTTAGTGATATTAATTAGTCTATTTGCTTAAAGACTTTACAAAGTGCAAATCTTTACCTTAAAAAATTAATATAGAATTATGCAATCAAAGTATGAAAAAACCGATGGGATGAAAACAATTGAAGGGTCTTTACATAATTCAAAAGAGATGGCAAACAAATTACGAAAGAGAAAACAAGTTGGACTAGCTTAGCCCTCGAGTAGTTGGGCATGAATGACGACATGATCTATCTTGTTGTTGGACCACATCAAATTATTCAACTTTCATCTTTGTCATATGGAGGCGAAAAAATGTATGAAGTAATTTGTTGTGATGATTTGTTAATGCTCGAAGGAGATTAATGAATACATCAGGAAAACTTCACTCTCAACATTAGGATACGATACAATGGATCTAATTAGGAAATACATGTAGGAGTAGTTCTGGTGAAACCAAACTACCCCTAGGCTTTTACATCATTAAATTTATTCTAAATAATTAGTCGTATTAATTTCTAGAGTTAATTTTTTTTAAACAATTTGATTTTGATCAATCAAATAGATTATAATTTAATCAATTTTGGTAATGATAGGTAATCTTACAATCCTTGCGTGAGACAATATTCATAGTCACTACTCTATTATTTATTCATGACTTGTGTACTTGAGAATTTGTCTAACACTAATTTATAGATTCTGTAACAACCCTAAAGACAAAGCCAGCTAGGTTAATTTTTAAATTTCTCAAGTCATTTCACATATATGAAAAACCATCTTGCAATATCACACTATTAAAAAAGGGAGGGTTTAGATAAACAATTAACTACAATATTGAGGGATCCTATTGTTATGAGAAATAAAGGCATAGCTAACTGTAGTATTGAAGCCGGTTAGATGAAGATTGCAACATGAGAATTATGAAAAGAAGATATAGTTAGTAAAAAGTTATGGTCACAGCAAGTAAACATATTGGCAAAGAACATGAAATGGCAAGACTATGGATATTGCATCAACCCTAATATTTTAAATATTCCAAACAACTCCATTAGTAAGCCAACAAAAAACACCATAGAAAATCCATGTCACTCTCTTATCTTTTATCTATCTATTATCTAACTATATATAAATGTTTTAGTATGTGGATACGGTGCATGAGATTTACAAAACAACACCATTTTGGTTGAAATTTTTTGGTAGTCGTAAAAATTACTTTTGATAAACATCTTTTTCTTTATTGTCCTTACATGGGGAATTTTTCTTAATCATGTCACCATTTATATTTTTTGCTCTACAATCTAAAGCAGACATTATGTTAGTATTAAATGTATGTTAACAACCAACACTTTTATCACTAATAACCTATGAAATAATAGTAAGAAAAACAAGTTAACACATAAAAAACAATTTAACACTTTTGTAAAACCTAAAACACGACTCTTAGTGCATCGGACCTGACTTATAACTAGTAAATATATAAGTCCATTTGTGGCCTTTTAGGCCAATACATGTTAAAGTGCACAAATTTGGGGCGAAAGTGTATTAAGAATGGGCAACTTACAAGAATGCTCTAAATGCACCACCTTATTAAAAATGTCTTTCAACAAACCACTTATTAAGACTCTGCCCCTTTATTAGAAATTGAGATTTATTAAAAAACCAAATTACCATTCTACCTGAAATGGAACTTGCAAGGTTCTGGCCTGAAACCCATCAGGTTCCATCATAGAACCTACTAGGGTTCTGTCTTAGAACTTGCCAGGTCTCTACTTGAAACCTGCTAGGTTCTGTTGTGAAACTCGTCGAAACTTGCCTCCGATCGTCGAAGAGGGGTGCTAAATTGTAACCTATTAGGTTCCAACTTCGAACCTATCAATTTTTTTTTTAAATAAAGAAACGCCAACCTCCTCTAGTTGCCGATGTGGGTGCCAGGTTGTAACTTGTCAAGTTCCAACTTAGAAGCTATAAGATTCTAACTTTTTTTTTTAAAAAAAAAAAAGTACCAACAGCCTCCGGTCACTAGTGCGGGTGCCGCATTGTAACCTGGTAGGAACTCGTCGTGAGGTGTCAAAGCATAATGGAACTCGTTAGATTTCGTCCTAGAATCTATAGGGTTCTAACGTAAAACCCACTAAATTCTGTCTAAAAAATTGTTAGAACTACCAAATTCTGTCCCAAAACTTGCTAGAACCTGCCATATTTCATCTGAAACTTGCTATATTCCACAATTAAAAAAGAAAAGAAAAGAGTAGATCAAGCCAAAAATAAAAAAAAAACCAAGATTAAACAAACTAAAATCAAACCAAAATAAAAATATATCTAAGAGCCAAAACATAAAAATTAATAAGAAGAAAACAAAACCAACCACAAAAATTGAAATAAAAAGATGATTGGAATTTAACATTTTTTTAAAAATCTGTCCCACTCATTTTCTTCATAATAGCAACTACATTGTCCCCCTTTTTTAATCATAATTTTGCATAGACATATTGTAACGCCCCCCTTCCAGACGTCACAGATGTCGTTACATTCGTTCTTTAAAACATTAATTGTAGCAAACTATTGTAAATAATAACAGGGTTTTTGAAATCATAGTTTGGAAAAGCATTCCCAGGATCTTGCATACATATATATTTATTTATTTATTTTTTATATAAATACAAAAATACAATTTATAAGAAATTACAATCTTTCTTAATTAAAACAATTTGCTTTTCCCATAGACATTGTATAAATAGTTTGCTAATATTATTTAAACTTAAATGACTTTTGAAAAACAAAAGATAAACTTTTTCGAACATGTCTCGGCCGGCAGGCCGAACTTTCAACTTCGGCAGGCCGAACTTAACCGGCAGGCCGAAGGTCACCCATCGGCAGGCCGTCCGAGGCCTTGTAAAATGGGGTTTTCAAAATCCACAAGATCGGCAGGCCGATGCTTGGCAAAGGCCGATTGGAAATCTTCGGCAGTCCGACCAGTATGGTCGGCAGGTCGAACATAAAAAAATTTCTTTTTAAAACTTCAATTGCGGAAGAAAATTAATAAAAATACATTAAACAAACATTCACAAAATTTATAAAAGTATACTTAAATTATAAAACATATCCTTAAAGTTATAAACATACTAAAAATTTAAAATCATAACTTATTCCTTCAAAACTTCTTTCCTTGGCGTTCTTCCATTTGCAACCATCTTCCTTAGCTCACACGCCTATCATTGTGTCCTCCGCCTACTCCATAACTTTCTTACCCTTATCTGCAACATGATGAAAAACTTAAAATAAGCCAATGCTTAGTAAGTACATTGAAATTCTCACAACTTAAAAAAACATTTCATGAATATCATCATCATCAACTTAAAAACATTTCATGAACATCATCATCATCATCATCTTCATCATCATCATAATAGTGCACTAGGCACATTTTCATAGGAACATATCTTTCATTACATTAACCATATTAAAACTCATCCATTTTATCTTAAGGGGCCCAAGTTTTGCACCATAACATCATCATCATAGGCGCGCCGTCATGAGAGGAGAGGGGTTGCAAAGCCCAAACCAAACATGACACGTCCAACCTTTGGGACATCATAAACATAAACATTGGGTGTGCAACACTTATTTAGGTGATACATATATACATACTTATACTTTCATACTTTGAA
>CAMOHE010052322.1:90059-103775 GCA_946598075.1 Artocarpus hirsutus | reverse complement strand
AAAAAAAAAAAAAACACACACACACACACACACAATTAATTACATTTCACATCAAGCTAAAAAACAAAATAAAATAAAATAAACAGCTATTCAGATTTCATGGTTCATATTAACTTAAAAACTAAAACCAAAACTAAAAATAACAAAAAACCCAACTAATCAGATTTCAGATCAAGCCACAATGTGTGTGTCTATATATATATAGACCAACTATTAAGATTTCATATCGACTGACAAACCAAACAAAAACCCCAACCAATATAGATTTCATAAAAAGCCACAAAATAGGGGGCGAAACAACTATAGATTTCAAATCAAATTACAAACCACAAGAAAAAATGTTTGAGCAAAAAAAAAACTCACAAAAACAAAAAGGACATTCTCATATGCTTTACAACTTTTATAGTCTAAAATGCAAAATATTATAACTAAAAGTTGCTGCAAGCAGAACCCTACAAATTATATGGTTAACACTGAAAAAGCTAAGTAAAAAATGAAGTGTCTTTCACTTAAAAAAATGAAGTGTCTGAACAATATTGCATCTTGCAAATTCACCAACTTTTTTTTATGTTAGATAGTTTGAAAAAAAAAAAGCAGCCAATGTTAAGCAGCTGATAAATTAAGAAAAAGAGTCAAATTTGGAACCTTTAGTCAATTGTGTGGCATGAGAATGTTAATAACTTCCACCTCTGATCTGTAGACACGATCGTATCCATGACAACCCCAAGAATTTGAGGAGGAGTTCTAAACCACATAGTGGGTATTTGGAAGAATGGTGGGAACAATTTTTACTGTAGCATGTGAGAACTTTTTACTGTAGTAAATTTTTTTATTGTTACTATAACGTGTGAAAATTTTTTACTGTTTATAACTGAGATTGTGATGAAAATCACAATTGCCAATCAACCCTGAAGTCGGTGTCGTATGCAATAACTACCATGAAATGTCCACTGTACATTGACTCTCTGCCATTTCTATTACTCAAATTTCAGCATAGGTGCTATAGATGTCCTGTCACATTTTGTCAGTGTTAATATGTATTTAAAAATATTTAAATAAAATAGGTTTAACTATAAACTAGGTTCGTAACTTTTCTGTTTTTAATTTTTTTTAAATGGAAAACAAATCTTTACTAGACGAAATCTATACTTACCCAAGTGTTCCACCTTAAAAAAGCTGATCCGATATAAAAAGACATAACAATCGGCCCCTCAAATATGGATCTCGGCACACAATTTATCCAAAAGTGAGGTTGAAGCCAGAAGGGATGCCTTGGCCCATAGAATGAGTAGCCGAAGGATCTAAGTGGATAGATCCGCTCCTAAAAAATATAAAATATATACATAAGCAAATAGTCTTAATATAGCGAACAATTATACCACTGGTATTTTACCAAAATAATAAAAACACCCCTCTCACCAAAACTAATTATTTAACACCTCTTAACTTAAATAATAATAATAATAATAATAATAATAATAATAATATTATTATTATTATTATTAGGCATACTATCTATTAGTTAACTATAAAAGTTGATCAAAGTTTGACTATTAAATTTCTTAAAATGTCAAAGATACCCCTCCATGCATAACAAAATTTAAAATAAAAATAAAATATTACAACAAAATTATAATAACTTATAAATTTTGAAAACAAAAACAAAAACAGATATTTTTTAAGGAAAAATATATAACCTTTTTGAGGAAAAATTGATATAAAATTTTAAAAATGTTGAAATAAATATAACATAATTGCGCATAAAAAAAATCTCTCTGCCTCTCCCCTCTCTCTTAGGGGGATTTTTAAAAATGATCTTTTGAAAAAAAAAATTTTGGTTAATGATCTCTTTTTTTTTTTTGTCTTTTTTGGCACTAAAAAACAAGCTTTTTAGGCATAAAAACGGTTTCAGATTTTTTTTTTCCATCCTGTTTAGGTTTCAACTCTGCTCAAAAAAGCGTGTTTTTTGTGTAAAAAAAAAGATGTCATTTCTCCAATTGAAAATTTTTTTTGGCCTTTTTTTCAAATTCTTCCTCTCTCTTATAATCTGGGGAGGACCCAAGATCGCGATGGGGATGGGGTTCTTGATGGGGTGGGGGAAATGGGGTAAGCTATGGATGACAGAGCTAGGAGGGAGAGTGGGTTTGCAATAGGGTGGGGTGCAAGGTCACGATGTTGGGGGTGGGGGCAACTGGGCGTGGGGTTGGCGACGGGGCTGGGAAGGAGAATGGTCTCAAAGGGGGTGGGGCGCAAGGGGGTTATGATGTCGAGGTAGAGTGGGCACTAGCAATTGGGGCTAGGATGGGAGGGGAGGGGCAAGGCTCTTTGGGGGGGGGGGACTGATTGGGCTGGGTTGAAGAAGGGAAGGGGTCATGATTTGTTGGGGGGAAACAGCCAGAAATCACGACAATTTCGCAGGGATGATTGACGGGTGATCTATTTGGCTGAGATTATTTAGAGGTATTTATTGGGATCAATGGCTATCATTTGATTTTTTTTAGATTAATGGTTAAGATTAAAAAGGGGTATTTGACATTTAAAATAAAAAATTAATAGAGAAATTCAAGAGGTGTAATTTCTGTTAAAGAGGTATCTTTATTATTTGAAAAAAAAAAAAATCAAAATGTCAGTGTAATTTACCTATTATCATATATATACATATTTATATAATTCAATACAAAATTAAAATTTAAAACATACCTGGCACATATGCTGATATGGGTCAGCTGGAAGTCCAAAGTGTGGGCAAGTCCTTAAGAATGAAACTCCATGCCAAAAAGTGTACCTGGCTGCTCTATCAATATAGTAACCAAACTCAAGAATATCAAGATGAATCCCCCAGTAAAAGTTGATGACTTCTTGAGGAGATAAAGAATCGTAAGCCCTCCCTCTATGGATGATGTCTCTAAGCTCGATACATCTTACCACCGATATGGCCCAACAGGTGTCTGCATACATAAATGATTGGAAATTATACAATGAAGCTTAGAAAGAAGATTAAACTAATATCAATGTTAGAAAAAAAAAAATACTAAATCTGCTTTGTTCCCAAATAGAACCAAGGTAGCATAAGGAAAAAACCAACGCCAGTCGAAGCGCATGGGTGGTGGCGGTTCATGAGAATCTAGATGATATGGCAAAGTCCGTGGGGGAGGAGGTAAAAGAATGGGCAGTATAAGTTGTCAAAATCATAGAAGTGACGATACAAAGACGGTGGTGTACAAATAGGTGGAAAGGTGTCGGGTGGGGAGGTAGAGGGTAGGGAAGGTGAGGGTTAGGGTAATATGGTAGGATGAGTGGTAGTGGATTGGGTAAAGGCTATGGGGGTGTGTCACACGAGGGGTAAGAGGCAGACGAGGGTCGGGTAAAGGGTGTTGGTGCACAGGGGTAAGAGGCAGACGAGGGCCGGGTAAAGGGTGTCGGTGCACAGGGTAAATGGGAGGCGCTGTGGCGCATGAGGGAGAGGTAAAGGTCGAGCTAGAGGAGGGCTTGGTAAAGGTTGTAGGGGTATTGGATGAATGGGATGACAGTATGGCGCTCGAGGAGGTGGAGGCAAACAAGGGCCGAATAGAGGGTGTGAGGGTATATGGTGAATGCGATGGCGCTATGGCACGTAAGAGATAGGTGGAGGGGGAGAGAGACTCCGATCCGAGCCAGCTTGGAGATGACCACAAGAGGCTCCAGGCTGAAAATGGAGAAAACAAAATAAGTATTTTACAAAGTACAAACCAGAATAGGAAGTAGGTGTAGGTATCTTGCTCCCCACTTTGTGTTTTGTTTGACTACGTGTTTTTTCTTTTTGTAGCTTTTAGTGAAACTATTTCTAAATACCAAAAACAAAAAGAAAGGTCTATGTGTATAGGGCAAAATAAACATAAATTATTTGGCTTCTTGACTTGAATTTCTAAAAGTGACCAAGAGAATTACATCTACATATCACTTGGTGATGCAAGGATAGCATGCAAAATAATATGATCTCTATGATGCCATAGAAGGTGATCCGGATTGGGAATGGATTGACCATTGTTGAGGTTGTTTATGAGGGACATGGGGATGTACCATCACGAGACAGCAACCGCAAATTGGAAATAAAGATAAGTAACTATATATAAATATATATATATATATATGGAATTCTTATAGTAGAAAAAGATAATTTTCCTCAACAAGTGGAGCATGGTATTAAACCATCAAATAGAAATTTTAAGATAAGTAACTATATATATGGAATTTTTTGGAGATGTTTTCATGAAATTCTCCCGACGGGTGCGACATTGCCTAAGAGGAAGCTCAACTGCAGCAAGATTTGTCCCCGAAGCTGTGACGGTGAGGAAACCATTTTCCACTTTTTGATATTGTGTGATTTTAATGGAGAAGTATGGAATCGTAGTGCCTTTAGTAAACTAGCCATGAATTTTAGAGGTCATGCAATTAAAGACTTCATCCTCTATAGGCATAAATCCTTGAAACGGGAAGATTTTTTTATATTGGCAGTCCTTCTTTGGCTGTTGTGGCATGAACAGAATAAATTTGTGCATAAGGGGAGGCTAAAGACTGCTGCTATGTTTATGGAGGATGCAGGTCTTGTTAGGATTAAAGCACTAATCCTAATTACCAAAAACAATAATAATTGACAAAAAATAAAACACAAAAAACATACACATTTATAGTGATTCACTCTTAATATAAGAATTACGTCCACTTGCCGCAGCTGTAGATTTCCACTATGATGAAACCGGATATTATAAAGAGAATTACAGTATATCTCTTGCAAAATTTTCTATCTTGCTATCTGTCTCTTATTTGCTCCCCCAAGAATGGCTGTCAAATATAAGCAAAATTAAGGCAACTGAAATACATATATAAAAAACCCAAAATACCCTTATGTAAAATAACCTTACATAAAAAATTTTTGCCCAAGGGAGGTTTGCCACCCCTCCAACCCCACGTTGAATTATCGCGAAGGTTGATCAGCATACAAACTCTATGTAGGGACAATCTGCATCAGAGTAATAATTAGACTCTACACATACTAACAGGTCTATGGCTTTTTAACTATCACAATCCTAGAACACCTTGAATTACCAAGTGGACAGCACAAACTCATGACCTTAGACATGGGAGCCGCCTACCAACACCGCCCACCCCACCACACCTGACGATCTACAAAATCACGGCGATGGTTTAATGAATCCCTCGGGCGATGGACTCTAATGACGACACACAAATGTGATTTTTTTTGGCCTTGACATCACCCCTGCAAATTGTGGCCGTCTCGGCTTCATCATGCTTCGCGTCGCCGACATTTGTACCAAGAAAAAATGGCTCATCCATCTTCAATGTTCTTCTTTACCGAGCTTCGAGATGCCGATGCCAGTGGTGGTGCTCTAGGATCACGATCAGTATGCCAAAGATCTTCGCAAACTAACAGCAACAAAGCTATGCGGAGGAGATCTCTTCGTTGCTTCGTCTTGTTTGGGAGATAAAATATTAGGGAAAAGGTTTAGATTAGAGGAAGTCAAGAATAATGGGACAAAATTGACATTTTGACATCTTTTAAGAAAGAAATGCTATTTCCTTTTATTCCAAAAAATTTATGCTATATACTTTCATAAGTTATTTAAAAAAAAAAAACCTGCGTTTTCTCCTTAAAGAATTGTGCTAAGGAGCGTTGTAATAATCATAATCAAGGGGAGGTCACATATCTCATTTAGAGACAAAAATCTAAAAGCTTCATACTTAAAAAAAAAAAAAAAGAAAAGAAAAAAAGAAGAGAGAGAGAGATTCATTCTCCAAAAAAATCAAAAGGATAAATTAAAATAAAAAGCGTTCCCAATTATACTTATTATGAACTTTTCAAAAAAAAATAATACATGTTTTCAATTTTTATATAAAATCTTATGAGAAGAAAGTAAAAATTAACAAAAAAACAAGAAAAAGTTTAAGAAAAGGTTTGTGGAAACCAAAAAGTAGTCAAGAAAAGAGAGGACGACAAAATGCAAAGAAAACTAAAGGAGTGTGTGGCCAGTCGATCCGTCATGTGAAGCTCACAAGCATCGCGGAGTCTTTGCTTGGTGGTGATTTGATCGCCGGATTTGATCCTAAAACTCCACATGCTTGCGGAGGCGGCAGTAGACAATCTCCTCGGTATCGGCGATGCCACAAATCAGAGCCTGCGTGGTTTATCAATCTGCCATGAAAAGCTCGCACCCTGTGGAGGATTTGTTGGCTTTATGGCAATGTCTTCAATTCTTTATTTTTTTTTAATTATTTGATGTGTTTCAAAATTTGAAAATTTTAGAATTTTAGGTAGGGCTAGCGATTCGTGTTCGTGTCAACACGTTTACAACACGACACGATTAAACTAAACACAAACACGACACGATTAGACTAAACACAAACACTATACAATTAATAAACGTGAACATAAATACGACACAATTAATAAACGTGTCAGAAATACAAAAATACAAACACAAACATGTATAATACGACACAATTAAAAAAAAACTTACTATATAATTTTAAGCGAAAGAGAAGATCTAGTGCATCGTGATCTTGTTGACAAACCCTAGAGAGAAAACGTCTTCTTTGAAATCTTGTGATGCCAAACTACTACGGTCCTTGTGAAACAGATGGCAACGTCGTTCCAAAAATCTCAGTCCAATCTGCAATCTGTAGTGTTATCTCTCAGCATGATCGTGTTTCTCACCAAATCTCTAAAGCACACTGCCTACTCTACGTTTGTGTGATTCTCAGAATTTTTTTTTGTGTTATTAACACTAATGACACCTAAATATTAGGGTCTTTTTTATTATGAGCCCTAAGCATTAAAAATTACCATCTTACTTCCTCAATTTTCAAAACTCTTCATTTTTGACCCTTGAATTTTAAAAATTACTATTTTACCCTTGTTTTAATCCTTATCATATTTTTCATGTTTACCGATTTTCTATTCAAATAAACAAACTTAAGCCCACGTAATTCACATATAGATCACCTATAAAGATGACAATGAGATTTTTTCACTTTTAAGTTTTATTTACGTTTGTACTCTCATTTAGCATTTTTTTATCTACACTTATTTAAGAAGGGTCTGTATGCACATTTCTTTTTAATATTGTTCGACGATATCTCCCATCTTTAATGTGTAACTCATCTTTTTTAGTATTCAAATTCAGATGTCAGCAAGTAATATCGACTTGTTACATGAGTTATGCATTGAAAATAAGAAAAAATATACAGACAAACCCTTCTTAAATAATAGTTTAGATAAACAACATAATGGCATCAAGTGAGAATGTAAATGTAAAAGAAAAGTTAGAATGATTAAATCTTATTTTTACCCTTAAAGGTGACCCGTATGCAAATCATGTGAGCTTAATTTTGTTTATTTAAATGAAAAATAAAAAAAATAAAAAAATAAGAAAATTTAAAATAAGGACAAAATGATGATTTTTAAAATTCAGGAGCAAAATATTGAGTTTTAAAAGTTTAAGGGATAAAGTGGTGATATTTAAGTTTAGGGGCAAAACGAGAGAGGCTATAAAGTGAAGGGCAATTAATGTTAATAACTTTTTTTTTTTTTTATCTCTATGTATCTTTTATTTTCAGGTATTAGATTTTTTTGGGATTATGTATTTGTGATTTGATTTTCTAATTGACCTGCCAGTTGGCGAATTCGTTGGTACCAGCTGGTAACTCAGTGGTTACCTTCTATATACTGGCAATACCAGTCAGTTGTCATGGCAAATACCAAAATACTAGCTAGTAATCATGATGGATACTAAATATTGTCTAGAAACTATGGCGGATACCGAATGGTAACCATAGAGGATACCACATACCAATGGTAACCGCAATGGATACCTTAGGTTATATTTATTCAATCCTTTCGCTAGTTGAAAAGGAAAATTTTGAATGCGTGGTTTAGATTTGCTTTTGTTTTTTCAGCATTGGGGAATTAGCTAATAATACCAGCTAATTTGGAAATAGAAGTTTGGTGGCTTGAGGATTTATTAAAAGCACTTATATGGGTGGCTGGAAGAAGACAGGTCACGAAAAAGGAGAATCAATATTTCAAATGAAAGTAAAAAAGCACAAGAGCCTCAAAAATTACCAAATATATAACAGCAACTACTATTTCCTACAATGTCCTACAATGTCATAAAAAGAATAACAATTCACAGTGTTGATGCTAACACAACACAATTAGATTAAACACAAACACGACACGATTGATAAGACATATCGTGTTCGTGCTAACACATATTAAACATAAACACAACACAATTAATAAGACACAATATAAACGTGCCTGAAATATAAAAATTAATATTTATTTTTTTATTATATTTTAATTATTTAATATTTTAAACTTTATTTTTATTTTTTTCTCTAATTTTTAAATTTTTAAAGAAGCTAGATTAGAGACTACTTTCATTGAGAATGCAAGCTGAGGGTGAAAAACTGAGACATTATATAAAGAGAAGCTGAGAGAAATATGTCTTTTTTTTTCATGTGGGACTTTTAAAAGTTGAAAAGTTTTAAAATCATAAAATCATAATAAATAAATTAAAAGTTGTTACAATCCATGTATGGTGGTGGCATGCACACTAAGTACACCTTTAGGTGCAAGGTTTGAATCCTTGTGCTACAAAATCATAATTTTTTTTTTTTTTTTGTTTTAAGTTTAAATAACAGTGACCCATAAAGAATTACAAATACTGGGTTCCAGAGAAGGACCTATAGAGAAGAACCACCCATAAAGAATTACAAATACTGAGGTTCCAGAGAAGCACCCATAAAAAATTACAAATACTGGTTCCAGAGAGGGACCCGTTCCAGAGAAGGACCCATAAAGAATTACAAAACGTTATACAAGCACCCACTCAAAAGGGAATATGTTTGGTTAATATTTAACCCTTTTCTTAAGATGTCACGTCCGCCAAGACATTTAACCTTTTATTGACATCTTGGAAAGATGTCTTCATTAATCATAGCTTAACCAATAGCAAAACGTTGATAGGGTGTTTGGCATGATATACTGAAGCAATTTTTTTCTTTTTATCGTAACATACGAAAACTTTATACTGTTTATAACTGAAATAGTTGTTAAAACCACTTTTACTAAACAGCATTTTAGTTGCTCAAACACATTCACCAAGACAAAATCCTTTGTAATGCTTTAGGATGTTCTGCAATTCATCCGTAAGAAGAAAATGTTTAGAAAAATAAATAAATAACGTTTTCTACCTAAGTATATTTGATCCAACTAAAACAATTATTTGTTAAACAAAAAAGGTTACATAGTAATTAAGGAATCGTCATTACCTAAGTATGTTTAATCCAACTAAAAAATTATTTGTTAACTCTATAAAGGTTTCATAATAATTAAAGAATCTTATGGAAAGGCTAGCTCAAGTGATTGAGGGCATAAATATATGTATGTTTACCAGTGTTCAAGTTGGTTTCGTTTCTTCTTTATAAAATGGGAGCAAAGGCCATATTCCATGTCAAAATTTTGTGGGAGAACTACAAAATTAACATAAGATAAAGCGAAATAATAAATACCTCAGACATCGTAGGAATGAAGAAAAAATTCCAACTGAACACCCTGTTCAAATGGGAAACGAAAGAAATTAATCACCCTGATAGAAATGAATTTGTTGTTTAGTTGTAAAACAAGTTAACATTATGGAATATAACAAAAGCTAGACATGAATTAATGATCAGAAAAAATTAGTGCAAGCAAAGGTTGAAAAATAATGTTTTTGGCTATTAATAGCATTAATAGCCAAACAACTAGCGCAAGCAAAGGTTAAACAAAAGCGTTTTTAGCCATAGTTTCGAAATAGTAAATCAATTATAATTAAGGACCTGAATTTGTATAATTTATAATAATATCCTTTCAAGTTTGAATTTCATCCTCAAATCTACGAATCACGTAACGTTATTGTTGATTCTAATATAGTTGTGTGATGGTGATGTATCCCATTTCTCATCATATATATCAAAAATAGAAACTTGAGCCATTATGGGTATTTCACTCATTTCAATTTAATTTTAACATTGAATGTCATTAGAAGGAAAAATAGAGAGTACATAAAAACTATGAGATGAGGCAGAAATGGAATACATTTAATCTAAATTACAGGCAAATTTTTTAAATGATCATTTTTCAATGACAATTTTTTTGGTTATAATGTTAACATGTATGAACAATTTTTAATGAGCAGCACTCCCTATTCTACATGGTATGTTATCAACATACATAGTAAAACATATTATAATGCAGACATGCAAAGCAACATGCAAAGCTGTAAGCACTATAATAAATAGCCGTAATATTATGGTTTTATCCTAGAGAAAAAGTAAAGATTACAAAAGATAAATCGAAACAAATCGATTCTTTATCTTGTATCTTCTCATTATATCCTTCTTCATGTAGTGTCAGTCTTTAATTCTTCAATCTCACATAGATGAAAAATTTGTGTTTCTGATTATCATAAAATTTCATGTTATTTAAAAATTGCACCAAAAAATGCACTGTTTCAAAAACGGTTATACCCACTACCAGCCTACCGATCTAGGAGATCGAACTACCGGTCTACAACCACCAACCTGCTGGTATTGGGTGACCAGCCTGAAAAAAATGCACTTTTTTCTTTTATCTATGCTAAACCAATGTTTTTCCAAAATTTTGTAACCAATATTTTTAAACAGTTTTTAATTTATTTTTCAACAATTCAAAAACATAAAAATTTATAAACATAGAAAAACATATAGAACTCCAATCATCTCTATCTTCAAGATTCATATTCACTTCGAATAATTATTTTAATACAAATTTTACAAATCAAAATTAAAATAATAAATCTTAGACAGTAATGATAGACCGCTATCTGATCACATGAAACTCTAAATATACATTCTAATATCTAAGGAACTATAACCGGCAAAATTAATTAATTAATATAATAATTAAAACAAAAATTTAATTAACTATAATTAATTAATAAACTTTCACCACATAATCTCATAACAACATTTAATTATATACAAATCCTAGAGTGTCAACTCTCTAAAAAATATAATTCAAGCATAAGAGAGAATAAAATCACATAATTTATGTATATAGCATGACCACAAACCTGTAAAATTAACATAAAAACATGGCTCTAATACTGGCTGTTAAAAAAATGATACGTAGTGAAATTTTAAAAATTTTTAAATCAAAGTCTTTTCCAAATAACAAGTTTGATATGTTAAGTACATAAATTAACAAAAGATCTTACATACCTCTTTTGTAAACCGAAGATAGCAGAAAAGTCTAACTAAAGAGGACCTTCTAGAAAAAGCCTCAACCAACTAGTCATCCTTGCTAATCTTTATCCATGATTAGAGCCCAGGCGGTCGCACGTTGTACAGCTCTTCTTCTACTGACTCTGCTTCCAATACTTGAGAAAACCAAGAGCTAAGGTTCCAGATATTGAACAATAGCTTTCTGGGAATTTCAATATTGCTCTCACTAAAAAACTCACTCTATGCTTCTCAAATGATTGAGGAACAATGAAAAATAGTTTCCTTTATATAGTGATAGAATATGGGGTTAGTCCTTATCAGAGTCGACTTCAAAATTCTAGTTTAGATCAGTTTCTAATTGAAAATGTGTGAATATATTTTTAGTTATCAAGCATGGTCGAGTACGCCTTTGTATCGCGGTCTAGGAGTCCGAATTGAATTTGAACTCCTTAGACTTATCCAATTCATCCAATCTTAACCAATTGGATAAATCCTATCTTATTTGACTTGAGTATCTTTTATAGAGCCTCAACTTTAATTCAAATAGCCCAATAGAAAAGTTATCTAATTAAAATAATCATATACAGATAAATCCATACAAATGAAATATATTCAAATAATTCAACATATTTATCTTGAATTAATTCACAAAATTAATTCAATCAATAAACCAATATGAATTATTAAATCAAATCAACTTGAATTTTAGCCAATCTAGTAATTAACATAAGTCACTAATATGTAAAAAAACATGTTGAAAAGAGGACCTAATGGACATATATAGATCAAGCATTTATAATTTTCAAATAACATATCCCAAATACATATATTTTATAATTATCAACTCTAACACTACTTCACTAAAAGCTTAGAATTGCATTCTCGAACTATATAAAATTATGAAGCTCCAATAAATTAATCGTCCATGACATATCATAATGTGTAACATTTCTATAGGATATTTATTATTAACTTAAGGATAAATTTTGTTTTACCTTTGCGATTATTTTTGTCTTATGTTCCATGATCTTATCATTAGAATACTTACTATCTATAAATAGTATATCATTTGGTTACACCTACGTATTTGAATGGTTGAACGGTCCAGTCTTCTAATGATAGGATAATACCTATAAGAGAATAATATTAACTCTACAAAAGAGCTTAGATTCCATATCTATGACCAACGGGTCTACGTCAATCAAGAGTCATATCTTCAACATACCGGTATGTGTACCATCTTCAAATAAGAATGTCACCATTTGGTATATCAAAAGACACAAGTCAAGAATACAAGCCCATTGTTCATTTTAGGATTAAGACGTAACACATATGATTGTCTAAAGTGAATTGATTTAAACAAATGGAATTATTAATCAAATCAATTCAACTTTTTATCCTGATCTAATATATCGTCACCTATGACAATAAACAAATATTTTTACTCGTGGAGTCCCACTTCGATGATCAAGACAAGTAATCTTCCGTTCGGGATGTAGACAAAATAACAATTTTAGTATAAATAAAACGCCCAACTTTATTCCCCCGATTATGGATCTCATTATTTAGACTATCACTTTTATGATTCATGTCTTCCGTAAATCCGTCCATCTCATGCACGATCTTAAAATGTTTAAACTGATAGTTTTAGACTTTTGTTTGTTTATTTATTATATATTCAATAAAAATGAACATAAAGTGCACAACATTTGATATATGAATAATAAATAACTCTTTATTGGTTAAATGTCTCCAAAAACTTATTATATCATTTAATCCTCAGGACACTAATCTAACAGATGGACGGTTCGAATAGGTTGCTGGCAGTGATCTTTCTGGCTGGTGCTCCATGGTAGCTTGCAACATTGCGGCAGAGCTACATGAACTGACGAAGCAACAGCTTTAGAGGATATGTGTTGTTGCATTCGTCAACGGGCGTTTCAAAACCACATAGCTTTCGATGTTGTAGTAGAGCTATACGAAGCGACAAAGCAACAACAAGGTCAGCCAATGAATCCAACAACGCGGATTAGAGAGAAGATTTGGAGCTCTATGCATTGAGCTGGTTTTGAAATTGAATCTTCATCTTTAGAAATTTTCTTGTGTATCATTTGTTGTTGAGAGAAAGAGAGAGAAAAAAGAGAAAGCTTGAGGGTATATTTATAGGGTGTTTAGTATGGTGGTTAGAACCATTGGTTAAAACTGTTTTTACTGTAGTATGTTAAAACTTTACACTGAAGAAACATTTTTTTATTTTTACTGTAGCATATGAGAGCTTTACACTATTTATAACTAAGTTAGTGGTTAGGACCGTTCCTGTCAAACGCCCTTTAGTATTTCAAATTATAGTATGATGACGTAACAAACCTTTATTTTTGTACTAAATGTGTAAAAACCCCCCCCCCCCCCAAG
>CAMOHE010052322.1:74456-88320 GCA_946598075.1 Artocarpus hirsutus | reverse complement strand
CTCTCTCAAGCCTAGATGAACTTCCCGCAAATGGCCTATCTCCTGAGGAGCCAGACGGCCCTATTATTCCTAATTGCTAACTGAAAAGTATCTAGAACATTCCTTGATTCCTTCCACATGACCTCACAACCGCTCTCCATATCCACTCTCTATCTCATTTGGACTGCTGAGTACGACAAGGACGGTATTAGAGCTGAGATCACCACAAAGAGCGTGACAATCTCATCTAGCAGGAAGGAGTAGGACGAGCGTTTCGATGAAGATTTTGTCAGCAGTGGTGGAGAAATTTGGAGTCAGAAAATATACCAGAAAGCCGATTGAACGCCAAATGAAAATGATGCTATAAGAAGTAAGTGAAACCGAATGTGATGTTCTTTTATAAAAAATAGCATATCTGCCGACGGATGAATAAACAAGTCGAAGTCACTTAATGATGTTGCAGTTAAAAACTTGTCACTTTGCTCAGATTTTGAAATTTATATAACTAAGAAACCCTTACCATTGATGAAATCCGTCTATAACACCAATGACCATGCACAAGCAGCAAGCTGAAGGTGTTTGGTAGAAAGTGATCCGGACTACTTTCTCAATTATAAACAATGTAAAGCTCTCACATGCTACAGTAACAATAAAAAATTTACTACAGTGTAAAGCTCTCATATGCTACAGTAAAAATAGTTCTAACCACCCCATCAAACACTTAGGCATTATAGCCCGAATTAAAAAGGAAAATTCATAAGCAATTATTTATTGGTGAACGTGTGACTTCTATCTGAAATCATAAAACAAAAAACAAAAAACAGAAAACAAGAAAGGCTGTTGAGCACCTGCAATCCCAATCCCAATCCAATGTCTGCTTCTTGACGCATTCCACATCATTGGCACCATTACCAATTGCTCATGTTGTTTTTCCAGTTCCAGATTCCACCAATTGATAATATTTACATTACTATTTTTTTAATTAAAAGAATTTTGGCGGTAGATTTTTTCAAGGTTGTTTTATCAAAATATGATTTTTTGCCTTCAGTCAAACTAATAAATACTTCTTCTCCACATACTATAGTTTTTTCCTTTAACAAAATGCAGTTATTTAATTACTCCGACCAAAGAATTTGCTATTAGATTTTAATTTTTATTCGCTTCAATTACAAGTCACTATTACTATTCCACCATTGAACCAAACCGCGCTTAGCTCCATTATGGTCAAGATCAAGCAATGAGGAGGACAGACAAAGTACAATCTGAACAATGAGATCTGCTTTCATTTTTTTCACACAAAAAGAGCACTGACTGATTCAAACTATGAATTTCGCTTTTCTATTTTACATACATCTCAGCAACGACACACATTGCGTTAACTAGTAATAAAATTGAAGCCCAAATGGCCAAAAAAATCAAAATTTACAGATTCCAAGGATTTTCCAAATCCTAGCCATCTAAAATATGCTACAGAAGAATGCTACTGTACATAGTCATCTAGCAACGATGAGCTCTGGCCTCTGAGGCATGTTATGAGCCTGCCACAAAAGCCTGTAAATTTCCCATCATTTGAATTCCAAGCCGATGCTGATGATCTACAATTCTTGACAGCCAACCATTTGAATTTCCAAGCTTCATAAGTGGTTGAACATTTTATTTCTCAATTGGTTACTCCTTGCCGCTACACGAGCTGTGAAGCCAACAGTGGTAGGCCGTATCGATCTTTGTCGAACCATATCACAGTACTCAGGATCATTTGATCGACCCTCATATCTTATCCGTTGTATCATGCCATGATAGATAGGAAAGAAGCGCATTTGGATTGCTGAGTAAGAGAAGTATGGAATTAGAGCTGATATCACCACAAAGAGCGTGACCATCCAGAAGGAAGGAGTAGGGGCAAGCGTTTCGATGAAGATTTTGTAAGCAGTGGTGGAGAAATTAGGAGACATGGCTCCATATATCAAGAGGAAAATATACCAGAAAGAAATGGAACCCCAGATGAAAATGTGGTGTATCAGAGTGAAGTAAGATATAGCGAGTGCCATCTGCAAGTTCACAACCCAAACTATGCATGTATACATTGTTGCCCCTAAGATATCCCTTCCAACCGTTTTTCCTTCATCGTTAAATGCCTGAAGTTCCAATGATTTTGTACAGAAGAAGAAAATGATTACAGCACTAATTAACCCGTTCAACATCCAGCTAAAAATTCGTCGCCAGCTGAAAAGGACATTCTGCACCCCTTCTTGGTATAACAGAGGAAACTGCAAGAAGAGACAAGAAAGAAGCAAACATCTCATAAGAATTAAGCAAGACTTATCCACAGATTTTTCGCTCTCTCTTTTCATGGGTTTTGATAACTTAAAGGGCCAAATCCAATTGCAAAATACCACTTTCCCCCTAATAGTGTCTAATTTAAACTCGTTCACTAGGTGCCTAGCAACAATTATGGATCACTAGAATTATTGGTGCAATCAAATGTAAACGCCGTTGAATATAAAATGCTAGATGACAACCTACCTTGAGGCAAAACCGTGCAGATACATCTTGGTCAAAGACTCCCATAGCAATCACCGGAAGTGATGAGAAGAAAACATTATAAAGTGACAGAAACCAATCATTGTATGCAGGTTGCCCAGAAAATGATGCGTGTGCCTCATATAAGAAGAGGGTGAAACCAAATGTAATGTTCTTGTAGAAAAAATAGCATATCTGCCAACAGATTAATAAAGAAGTCAAGTCACTTGTTGACATTGTGTAAAAGGGGTTTCTTTCATTATGATAACAGTTAAAAACTAGTCGTTTAGCCAGATTTGAAAATTACGCTTGTTGACATTCATATAACTCAGGAACTCTTACCATTGATGAAATCCGTCTATAACACCAATGACCATGCACAAGTAGAAGGCGCTCCAAATATTGGAACTGTGCTATCGCTACATCACTTGACATTACGGCCTGAATTAAAAGGGAAATTCATAAGCAATTATTTATTGGTAAACATGTGACTTCCATCTGAATCCATAAAACAAAAAGTCTGTTGAGCACCTGCATTCCCTCAACACCACTGATACCAATCCCAATATCCGCTTCTTGAAGCATTCCCACATCGTTGGCACCATCGCCAATTGCTAATGTTGTTTTTGCAGTTCCAGATTTCACAAGTCTTGTAACCTTATTAAAAAAAATTAAAAGCCATTATTTAAGAAACACTGTAGCTCATAAATGTTTTTCCAAAAGGGAATTAGCATTAAAGAAAGCAACCTACCAGTGCCTTCTGTTTAGGCGATGAACGACAGCAAATAACAGATGCACAACCAATGGCAAGCTCTAGAAACATCTTCTTCATGTCATCCTCCAGAGCATAAGCAAGTGACTTCCCATCAATGATTAAAGCAAATGCCACAGATCCCGCTCTAGCTGAAGAAATTTGAGCCCTCCCATCTTTTAACTGACGGAGGACACTCTCCTTTGACACCTTGAACATGAATTGGTAACATCCCATAAAATACAACTCATTAAATTTCCTTTGTTCAAAATATATATATATATATATATATATATAAATATATAATTAAAAAAGAACTTAAAGTTCTTTATTTAAGGGAAAAAATGAAGAGTAAAAAGAAAAATAATCATGCATAGTGGAAGTAAGTCAGTTAGCCAGCCCCATTGTAGTAAAACAAGCATTGCGCTACAATTTTCACTAGTCCTGGCATAAAAAGTTCTTTTGCTATAAACTACCTTAATGATAGCAGCCTTTTCTCCTGCCTTTTCCACTGCTTTAATCTCTGGAAAGTCCAAATTAATTATAATCTGCTTCATTCCTTGTCGAAGTAAACTACAAGCAAAGCTGCAAATTCACACGCTTGAGTCAGAAAACTAACTTTAGAATCAATGTCTCAGAAAAAAGTAGCAAATATAAATTAGCATCCAATCTCCTAACTCGTGAGCATACCCGATATTAATGGCAGTCTCCATCTTGTCCCCAGTTAAAACCCAAATTTTGATTCCAGCTTGGGCAAGTTTGTCAATGCAATCAGGAACCTGATAAGCACAACAAGAAACAACATTATTTCTAAGTTCCACATCCTGTATACTTCAATTTATCAATAAACCTTAGCATGTTGCAACCCACCCCATTTTGGAGTTTGTCTTCCACAGCAGTTGAGCCGAGAAGAATCAAATCCCTCTCAATTTTTTCAGTTAGTTCATCAATCAAAGCTTCTCGATCTGCACTAACAGAGTTTTTGGCCTCGGAAAATTTTTCTTCAAACTGTTTATATTCTTCTTCCTCAAGTTCACGATAGGCAAGTATCAAGGTCCGAAGGCCTGCATCAGCATATTCGTTAACGTGCTCCATTGTTGCCTCTTCAAACTTCCTACCATTACTGGCTAGTCTTTCAAACATGACACTGCAAGAAAATGAGTTAAGGTAATTATTCAAAATAAAGCAGCAGCAGAGAGCACTGATTTTTTTGGTTTTTTTTTTTTTCCCTGTTTTCGTTATGACATCCAAAATTCAAATGGCTTATCACAAACCTGTCTGCACCTTTGCAAAGTAACAATATTTTTCCTTCCTCATTTTTAACAACCACAGACATCCGTTTCCTTGCACTGTTGAACTCTAAAACATTAAGAAGTTTGTATACCCTGCAAAGAAAAACTCATTTAATGAGGGCAGTCGCTTACAGGTTAAGTGTGACTCAAACGGCAAAACAAATACCCTAAAAATGCTGGGAATCCACATACAGGGATATAGCAAGCTTCGGACCAGTTTACCAGTGCACCATTTGATGGAAATTGTGACAACTTAAAAAATAAACACAAAATTCACCAAAAACAACCCTAAATTTTTTAGTACGATGCTATCAACAATATATAAGCTCCATGAGTTCTCACAAATAAAGCTGAGGGGATGCAACTTCTAAGTGATCGTGCATATAAAGGCTTAAACAAGATTACCCCATACTAGGGTGCAAGTTTCAAGGTAGCAATGATAACACACATAGTAGATACTCCATGGAAAATTAAAAAAATAATAAAAAAAAAGTTCATCTGGCAATCAGAATAACCTAGTTTTAACTTGAAGTAAACGGGCCTGCAAACTAAGGATCCAGATGGCATGGTGATACAGATGCAAGCCTTCATGGAGTGTAGTATGGTGCTTTATATGCAATGCACGGAATCATAAAATACTGACCTTTCAGCTTTCTTGCCAGACACTTGATCCAACTCATGAAGGTATAAGCTAGTCTGTGTTCTTTTGTAGAATTCAAAACCAAGTTCTCTTGCAGCAATGACAAATGCTGCCTCATCTGGTGATTCAGCCTCATACGAGATCTTCCCAGTATTTTCATCCACTTCAGGGATCGCAGTATGGCAAAGAGCCAACAAACGCAAAAAATTCTGGATGACATCTGCATGTGGCTCATTTACCCAATTCCCATTCATGATTCTTTCATCTTCAAAATTGAAGCCTTTGATGGGCGGGCTATTATCAGTTGAGTCATCTGTATGGTTCCCTCCGTTAATATTTTGTTGATCTAAAGGTGAATCATTTCTTCTATCCATAGCCCTCTCGACCTCTGTGACACCACGGCCATATGCTGTTCCAGCCACAGAACACTTGATGAACTCCATTGAGTTGCATGTCAAGGTTCCAGTCTTATCAGAAAGTATTGTGTCAACTTGGCCGAGTTCCTCGTTCAAATTTGAGGTACGGGCATGAGCTGGTTTGTCTGCTTCCTCATAGTACATTTTAATATCTTGATTGATGAAGATGCACTGAAGAACTTTGACAATTTCTACTGACACATACAATGAGATTGGGATGAAGAAACTGTATAACATTAAGGCTGTCAGAAAGTGATAAATTGCCGCAATTGGTGCTCTCTTAGGATCAAAGAAAATTGTAGAATCATCGGGTCTAAGATACCATCTTTCCATCCCACCATTATCTAAGTCATCTTTAGTTGAAATACCAAAGAAAACAGATCCAACAAATGCCATCAAAAACAAAAGAGAGAACAAAAAATAGATAATTTTGTCCATTTTCTTCTCAAGTTTGCTTCTCTTTGATGGGGGATCTGTAGAATTTTGAATCACCTTTGTGTCATGACCGGTGAATATAACAACCCCATATATGTAATCTGTATTTCGAAGTTTGGAGTCTCTGAGAAGAAGTTGTTGAGGAGAAAGGGGATATTGTTGCTCTTCAAATTCCAAAGTTCCGACAAAAGAGTACAAATTTGCATTTGGATCTTCACATTTAACAACAGCCTTAAAATTGTGGAAGTTAGAATCCTCGTGTAAAGAAGAAGTTACCTCCAATGCTTGCTTTAATTTTAAGTTTGTCTCTCCATCAAGGTTCATGGTCTCAACATAGCAGATTGCATCTTCATAACTGGATGAGAGCAAGAGGAGATCTGCCGGAAAAAATTCATCTTTTCCCACCATCACTACATTGCCCACTTTCAGATTCTTCCATTCAGTATAACCAAATGTACCATCATGTTTACGTACTTTGACCTTCCTGTTGTTCACCTCCACATCCTGGGAAAAAATTCCATTCAAACAAAATTGTATGCCAAGGTGGAAAAGTTCACCAGAAAGGACAATGAACAAGAAAAAATTTTAGAAATTTTTAGCCTAGGAAATTGTCTGGATTTTATCTCTTAGAAAATTTTAAACAAGTAAACAGGAATCCGCATCACACAATATCTAGAAGTAAAATGTTCACCAAATTTGATAATTCAAATTAAGCAATGTACAAGAACTTATGCATTCTAACCACTACTGCAAGCTTAACGTCATCTATTAAAAAAAAAAAAACCCCACCAAAAAATATGGGAAGACGTTGTTATATATTTCAGAAAAATGATCCAGACTAAAAGTCTTAGAAAATCTTGTCCCAAAAAAAGTAAAACATAGCTCATATAATCCAACAGACATCTCAAAGTTCACATCATTTGACCCAAAAAATCTCTGTAAGAAAATAAATACTGACTTAAAGTTTCCCATAATCTTTCTGCAGTGTTTGAAACGACAAGAAGCTCCTTCAATTTACAATACAAACAAGCAATTCTGCAATCACCGAACAAAAAAACTATATATAGAGCCTATTTCAATTCTTAGAACAAAAGCAACATTTCAAGGACTTTTGACCGTTAGCATTTGTTCATTCAACCGAATGTCTGATTTGACCAAAACTCTAAACGAAAATTCACAACATCCACTTGAACTAAAAAACATAATTTCAGATAATAGCTCATAACAATTCTGAATACCCATGTTGTAACTTTTTAAAAATCAAAGAATAAAAAAACAACAAAAACACAAGAAACATAGATAAAATCAAGGTTGAAAAAAAAAATACCTGCTTTTGTCTCCTCCAATCTTCAACACCTTCTTTAATCATGGTCGCCCCAACGACGACAATCAAAGGGAAAATAGCACTGACGGCCGTGTAAGGGGCAAGTGGAGTAAAGGCCAAGATCCCAGTGACCAAAAAGTAAAAATTGGCTACCCTCCTAAACTGCTCAAACAATGATTTTGGCAAGAAAGTTGCAACTGTATACTTGGTAGTACTAACATAATTGTCACCGTAATTACGAATCCCGGCCTCAAAGCAATCTGAGTCGTTGCAATAAACCACCCTGGAAAATCCTGGCCCTCCAATCTGGGAATGGTCTTCTTTGAAACATGCTCTCCCACATCTAAACGAATAGATCTTGCTAAAACGAAGCTTTCTTCTTCTACCACCACCCCTCATTTTACTAATTAATTAAAAATTAATGTGGAATTAAAAATGCCCAAGAGAGTAGATTAGTAAATGGTTTGCTGAAACTTTAAAACAAGTACTTCTTCTTCAAAGTTTCAAACTTTTGAAG
Organism: Artocarpus hirsutus; assembly: GCA_946598075.1. Classification (NCBI taxonomy): domain Eukaryota; kingdom Viridiplantae; phylum Streptophyta; class Magnoliopsida; order Rosales; family Moraceae; genus Artocarpus; species Artocarpus hirsutus. The sequence continues at coordinate 80,446 of CAMOHE010052322.1, read as the reverse complement.
ACAAACAGCCAAATGAAAAGCTAACTATCTAACTAACAAGATTTGGGAAAAATTAGGTACTTTAAATAGTATATCTGTCTATGAATGTATAAGTAAAATATTTGGTGTGAATTTTGGGAAACAAGCGTAGAAGAAACAGAAAAGTAGACTGGTTTAGACAACGTAAGAGATTTTCTAACGACTCGCCAGCCCTGTTTTTGTAAACGTAAAGAAAAACTGTAAAATAACAACGAAAAACAAGTGTAATCTCCGCATAAATGCCAAAAGAAAAAACAACTCCGAAGCTAAATAACACTTTCAATTTCTAAGCCTCGAAACTATGAATAGCAATCGACAAAGAGGTTCTAGAAGCCCTAAAACAATGAGAAAACAAGAACTAAAAATTGAAAATTATAATCTATAATCTTATATTTCCATATTTGATTTAGTGAGGTCTGAACGAAGACGAAGAATTGGATCTTTCTCGCGGTTTGACTTCTCGTAGACGAGCCAGTATTACGCGCATATGAGGGTTTTTATTTTGGAGGGAAAAAAATTCTCCAAATTCAACGGATTTTTGAGAAATGAAGAAGAAAAAGAAGAGAAAATGTGCGAGGAAAATGGAAAAATTCTTCGTCGGGTTTTAAGAGAAATGTTTAAGGCGCAGTTTCGCGGGAAAAGCTTCGGAACTCATCAATGGCTGACTTTCTTCATTTCTTTCTCTCTCGCCGAAAAGAGTCTTCGTCTTTTCATTTGCCCGTAAAACTTCGTTTAATTTAATTGATTAATTATATAAAGTAAGAAATCAAATTTTAAAAAAATGGAAACAAAAAATTGATAATGTGTTTATAATATTGCTCATAAAGGAAAAATATGGCCAACCACACGAGTAAATTAGTTTAATTGTATGGAACGTTCTGTCTTGTGGTTTAATAGTTTCTTTTTTTGACTTGTGTTCTACAAATATTAATTGTAATATTGTTATTGATTTTTGCTTTTTGATGAAAAGTTTTGATGTAAGGAAAAATATAAACATCACAGTTGATCAACCTTTTAAGGGTGTTTGACATATGATTCAGATTATATTTTTTGGTTATAAACTATGTAAAACTCTCAAAAAAAAATTAATATAATATAAAATTTTATATATTTTAATAAAAACAATTCTAATTAACTATTTTAGTTACTTTGCTAAACATCTTGATAGATTTGTTTGTTCTTAAGGTACCTCTAAAAAAAAGTGAATATATATATATATATATATATTTCTTAATTTTAGTCAAAATGACCTTTTGAGTTTCCTTCGAGGCAACGCGTTCTTTTTCTTTTTTTTTTTCTTTTTCTTTTTGTGCTTGCTTGGAAGCCAAAACTTATGGGGTGTTTGGAAGTGATGGAAATCACTTAATTTTCACCATAAATTTAGTTGTAAATAGTAAAAAGTTTTAATATGCTATAGTAACAATAAAAAAAATTGCTTCAATATAAAACTCTTACATACTATAATAAAAATGATTCTTACTATTAGTTTTTATCATCTTTTTAAACATCCACTTATTTATACAACTCGCTTTCCTTTTTTTCTTTTCTTTTTTTGGGTACTAATTTTCTTTTCTTTCTCCTATCCAGCCCATTGTGTTTTTTTCTTCTTTTTATTGTGATTTGTCCAAATCCAACAAAAAAAGTAGTGAATAGAAATGCAGCCGACGCCCGTGTTGACACATGTGGAGCCGTAGTGGGCTGAAAACATAAATAGGAGATCGGCTACAGTCGAGACAGGTGTCTTTTGTCAGACATTGCACCGTACAATGTTATTGTATGGACGAACATCAATAAACTGCTCACACAAAAATAAAATAAATAACAGATTATTGGTGAGCGAACGAACTAATTCTATTCCATTTCCACCCCTCTCGGGAAGGCCAAGAGGATGGTTAAAAAGATGATAAAAACTGTTAGTTAGAACTATATTTATTATAATATATAAAAATTTTATATTATAGTGATTTTTTTATTGTTATTGTAGCATATAAGAGCTTTATATTGTTTATTATTGAAAAAGTGATGGGAACCACTTTTGTCAAACACAAAATAAGAGACGTTTAAATACAAATTAAATTATAAAATACAGCTAATAAATTTTTATTTATAATTTTTTATAAAATTTAAAGCAAAGTTGTTGGAACTACTACATTTCCAAATGCATTATAAAACAACCCAAATTCTAGGGGGCATTTGGTTCCCCTTTTAAGATGTTTTCTCTCATTTTTAAAAACACAAAAAATAAAAATTGTTTTAAAAACATGTTTGGTTAAAATTTATTGAAAAACAAAAATGAAACTTTTTTTCCAAAACATCCCAAATTTTCTTAGATTTTAAAAATAAAAAAATGTTTTTAATTTGTTTTCTTCTTTCTTCTTGACCTAGGACACGAACTCACTCCCCCCTTTCCTTCTCCCTCTCCTTCTCCTTCTCCTAGCTTGTCTTCCCACCAGTCCCTTGACCCCATCAAAGTCCAAAATTCATCCTGGTCGGTAGATTACGGCTCCACCAACCAGAGTACGGTGGCCTATGGCCTAGCGACCTAATGATCCCATCCTCGTTGGCGAATCCATTGCCCCTCTCTAGTGACACCGTGACCCATCGCCCCCTGCCAATGACACCCCAACCCCATTGCCAACAAACCCATCACCACTCTTCAGTGACACAACGATCCCATCACCCCCCCGGCCAACGACACCTAGATACCATAGCATGTAAACCCATCGCCCCTTTCTAGCAACACCGTGACCCCATCACCCCCAGCCAATGACACCCTGACCCCGTTCCCTACCTAACCCAGCACCCTTGCCAGCGACCCTGATTTCCTTTGATGAGAGGCGCTTGATTTTGATTGGCGTCCACGTCGTCTCCTCCGTTGCGCTCTCAGACCCACAACTCGTCGCTAGCGACCCTTGTCGCTCTCAAACCCACCATCAGAGTAGACGAAGAGGAACAACTTTCTCTTGAAAACCCACCGAGCAGAGGAATTTTTTCCTCTTTTTTTAATATTTGTTTTTGTTAATTTTTTTTTAGAAAAAACATACCATTATTACAATCAAACACTATTTTAAAAATAGTATTTGTATATTTCTTGAAACATTTTTATTTTTAAATTTATTTAAAAACAAAAATCAAAATAAAAACACTACCAAATGGCCTTATGTGTAAGAAGGAGAGCATTACCAAGGGAGTGAATTTTATGTTATTTTTGTTTTGATCTTTTTTTTTTTTTTTTTTTGGAGAAAGAGGAAGAGAAGTGTGCTTACGATTTTTGTGTTTTGTGTGCAACAACTGACAAGACATTTGCCTTACACGAGGTTTGATTTGGAACCAAAGCACAAGGAATCTGGCTGATTGCTCTTTCGTGGCCAATGAGCTTTTGCCACGTCAGTTTCATGGGGTAAACCGAAAAAGGATGATCCAACTTATAGAATTTATATTGCAAGGGGGAAAATACAAAGGTATAGGATCTATATATTATTTGACGGTTTTGATTTGTATTAGATTCTAATAGCATATATATGATGTGATTTCAACATATCAACAAATTTCTTATTCAAAAAAATACACTACAATAGTGATACTCGTAAGAGCATAAAGCTCCTATCATGACAGTTGTGTATCTGTAACGCAATAATAAGCTATATATATATATATATATATATATGTATGTATGTAAAAGATAATTGTGAATAGCTATTGCATAACATTGTATTCACTTTTTTAAATATATGTGAGGTAAGGTTGGACCCCGATCAACACATATGTTGGTCACTTTTGCTTTTAACTTACCAATGTTGATTTGCTTACGTGGCACTAGCATAGCAGGTTTAGTTAAGTCATGTCTCATTTGTTCGTTGGTTTGGACATATCATAAAAACACTGTCCTAATCACAATCTATTCAAACTTTGAATCAAACAGGCTATTAATTGTAACTCCATGCTCCTTTTTTAATGTTAAGACCTACATTTCAAATTCCTTTGAAACTTCAAAATTAAAAAAACAAAGAACTAATAAACATAAGTATAAGAATAATTCATGGTTACTATAGAAAAGAAGTATTTTGAAGTTCAAATAAACAATAAAGAAGAGCACAATGGCATATTAAGGTGGATCTCAGTTGCTCGATGGGCTCCTAATATTTCACATTTGTTAATTGCAGATGATTCTATTGTGTTTAGACGAGCTTCTCTTTCGGACTGCGAGGTTATTGCATGGACTTTGGATGGTTACGCAAAGGCATCGGGGCAGGTTGTTAATTTTTTCAATTCTCTCATTACTTTTAGTCCTAATGTTGGTAGTGAGTGTTAGAACATAATTTTATGATAAAAACTGTCATCATACTTGGATCATTCATGTCAAATCATCAAGAAAATTAATAAGATGCAAAAGCTAACCTGAATCCATAGACAGAATGTGATTCCTAAGTATGTATGTTGAGGATATTCTAAGTTTGGTACATAAGTCCTCCTTAAGAGAATGCCTTTGTAATCTCTCCATAGATGGGTGACAAAAAGATAATGTACGTACTGACTCGAGAACCATAACTCCTTTATATAACTCTTAACCCTAATAGTTATCCTTAATAACTAATTTCGCCTATCATAAAATTAGTAATTATATTTTGGTCTCTATACATAAGAGGCCTACACTTAATAGTACATCAAAAGTCTAAAACCTAAATTGATTACTTTAATTAGGCTAACTTTATCTGATAGTCTCTAATACATATTTATTTAATATATTAACCTATTTGGATTAATTCCAACAGTGAGATGAGAGGCCAGATTCAACGCAGGCATGGACTTAAAAGGGCCCTAACCATGATAAATATCTTAGACTTCCTTTTTTTGTTGGGAAGAATAAACGTGATACTTATAATGGTACAAAGGAGAGGTGACTAAGAAACTCTAGATGTGGCGACGAGGGTGTTTTTAGTGGGTGGGAGAAAAGTGTTGATTAAGGTGTAGCTCAAGCGATGACAACATACATGATGAGTGTTTTTAAACTTCTGGCTGGACTATGTTATGATCTTCAAGCTCTAGTGCAAGATTTTGGTGGAATAGCTCGGAGGAGAATAGAAAGATCTATTGGATGTAATAGGAGAAATTGTGCAAACCTAAGAAATTAGGTGGTATGGGTTTTGAGGATGTTGGTTTGTTTAACCAAACCTTTCTCGCTAAGTAAGTTTGGCATACCATTCAACACCTCGAAGCTTTGGTAGTCAAATTTTCAAAGCTAAATATTTTCCGTCGTCTTTTTTTTTTTTTTCATGTTGGGTGCGGTTATAATATCTCTTATACTGGGTGGAGTATTTCATGGAGGAGGAAGCTTCTACAAAAGGGTGTGAGCTGGAGGATAAGTTGTGGAAATGAGGTCTCAGTTTTCAAATCACCTTGTTTACCATGCCCAGCTCCTTTTTACCAATCATATCGGCAAAGGTAGACACCGTTGATTGTAAAGTAGCGAACTTGATCTCTAATACTACATGAGACACAACAGAGCTTCGTGAGAGCCTCTTTCCCATTAATGTTGATGAGGTTATGTCTATTCCATTGGATAGGGTGCTAATCGATGATTTGTTGGTTTGGCATGATCATGACAAAAGAATTATACGGCTAGGTCTAGTTATTAGCTAGCAGTAGAGGCAAGCTTGGAAACTAGCTCTTTTGGTGAGGATTGGGATGTTAGGTTGTCACGCCCCGGAGTACGGGAGATGACGTGTTGGTTTAATTAAATTAATTAAGTAAAGATTTAGTTAAAAATAGGGTTTTAGAATGAAATTTATAAATAAAAAGGTGATAATTTTAAAATCGTTTGAATAAAGAAGTTAAAGAAATAAAATGAATCATCATAATAATTAAACAAATAAAAATAACATTAAAATAATTAAATATGGGGTGGAACGCGTATGAGTCCCACTAGCCCACATATTGTGCACACACATATAGTACTGACAATATTATGATAC
>CAMOHE010052322.1:13406-68164 GCA_946598075.1 Artocarpus hirsutus | reverse complement strand
ATGATGATTCATTTATTTCTTTAACTTATTTATTCAAACGATTTTTAAAATTATCACCTTTTTATTTATAAATTTCCTTCTAAAACCTTATTTTTAACTAAATTTTTACTTAATTGATTTAATTAAACCACCACGTCACCTCCCGTACTCCAGGGCATGACAGCTCATCAGTGAGATAGAGAGAGAAAGTCGCTCACAAGAATCGACTTGGACATAGACTGAAAGTTATATCTCTTATGAAGACTAGAGGGTTGATATAACTACAAGTTACACTAACCGTGCTTAACAGAATTTTCCTATGGAATATGGGAATATTCAACTTTGTACTCATCAACTATGTGGTTAGATTAAGCCTACGTGCATTAAAAGAAACTACTAATAAAAATAAATTATAAGTGATATTAAGTCAAAGTCTCTTTGCCTAACTTTTAGAGTGCCATAACCATTAAAGAAAAATGGATCTGACCATACCAATAACCATCAATCGTGGCAACCATCAAACAAAACGATGAACTAGGACATGGGAAATTTCCTTAAAGTCAAAGTAGAAAAACAAATATCGATATTTGTTAAAAGGACTTCCACGATTGTGACCTCACAACATCAAACGGGCGCTTGTCCTTGTGGACATAATTTCCTCTCCCAATTGGGCGTACTTCAAAATAATAATAACAATAATATTATTTTGCTTCCGCTTTGCGTTCCCTCCATCTATGAAAAAGATATCCGACTTGCCGTACTGGGAACTAGGATTAAAAACAAAAAAACAAAAACAAAATTCTAGAACAACGTTATCCTTGCGTGTGTCTATTTTAATTTCTTCAAGTGACTCGGTGCCGTATAATGGAGACAAACCACTTAATTTAAGTTGGAATCTCATTTCTCCGTGGTTTAGAGTCTAAGGTTTGAAAAAATGGTTATCTTCTCAAGTTAACAGTAGCCAGTGATTTATGAATTATGATGGATTAACATCTAGACTTTGACCCATCTTCTTGCCCTTAGTAACTTTTTAACAAGATTAATGGGTGTTAAAAAAAAGATTCTGAAAGTTAAGCAAGCAAAAGTTGATAAAAATGTTGGAATTAAATAAAAAATGAATATATATATATATATGGATTTTTGCGTTGTAGGTCTTCAAACTTTGTAACATTTGGCGTTTGGGTCTTTATTTTAAGCATTTAAACACATAGGTCCTCAAACTCTTAATCTCTTGACACCTTATATTTTTTTAAGAATTTATATATTTTGGTCCTGAAACTCTTAATGTATCGGTACCCTTAGTACTGATCTTATTTTTATTATTAAATGACATAATATATATCAATATTCTAAAGCTTTTTTCTCGTTAGGTCTCGAAAATGCATTTTTTTTTAGCAAAAAGGTCCCAAAAGCTATCTTTTTAAGTATAACTCATTGTTTTTTTGTCCAAAAATAATATTTAAATGCCATAGCGTAAAGTTAATTAAGACAACTACTAATAACAAAGAGATTGATCATATATAAAAAAACAAGAAATTCATAAGCATCCATTTTATTTAATTTTTAGGAAGTTGGTACCAAATTACAATGATGTAACTAAATAATTATAAAGCAACAATATTCAGTTGTTCAATTATACACTTTTATTTCCTAAAGATCTTTAATATTATTGAGGATAATAAAAAGCATGTAATCGAATAGTATGTAATTGGACATCTAATTGTCACGTTCGTCTTTAATTATATCGTTGTAATTTGAATTAACTTAACCAAAATATAATGAAATGGATGACTAATTTTCTCAATAACATTTATGAATTTTTTTTTGCTTATAATCAATTACTTGTCAACAATCATCATAATAAATTTTTTTCTAGGGCATTTAAGGTTTATTTAGACAAAAAAAAAAGTTATACTAAAAAAAAAAACTTTTTGGGGACCTCTCTATTAGAAAAAAATATATATGATTTAGGATTTAAAAAAGCCTCAAAATTTTGACACCTCTTATATCATTTAACAAGAAAAAGAATATGACCACTAACGGTATCGACAAATTAGCAATTTTGAAGACTTGAATGTTCAAATTCTTTAAATGAAAACTTATAATGCCAATAAATTGAAAGTTTGGGGACTTAAGATGCCAACAAATAAATTGTTTAAGGACCTAAGAATCTAAATTCTTAAAATAAAGACCTAAATGTTAAATGTTGTAAAACTTGAGAAGCTACTACTCAAAAATCCTATATATATATATATATATATATATATATATATACATATATAGAGCTACGACTCAAAAATCCCATATATATATATATATATATATATATTACATATCACGGGCTTTGTAGCCATGGTTGTTACAGTCGCACAATATCCATGGCCCAATAAATTCAGTATGGGGGCCTTGGACTTGGTATTGGACAAAACGGGGTCCCTGCCCTAAGTTATTCATGTGATTGAGATAATTAAGTAGCATGATCTTGCCAACTAATACATTTATGGCGCCACCCAATCCATAAGATTTATTCAGCTTACTTCTTCTTCTTGATGATATTTTGCAGTATTTGTTTAGTTTTATACAGGAGTTGATATCCGTTGGTGTTGTTGTTTTATTGTTTTGGTTTTCCGTTTAAGTTTGATGTCTAGATTTTAGGTTATTTTTCGCAGCGTTGTGATAGGTCTTAGTGGTTTTTGTTGCTCAATCCTGATTGATCATTATTTTCCTCCTCCTATCATGGTATGTTTGAAGAGTCATTTGTGTGCTCAATTAGTTTAGTGTCTATACATGTATAAGCCTTTGAGTGCTTCAATCAAATATACTGATGGTTATAATTCGTGGTTGAAATTTGAGTTGATTATTGTCCTGTGATCTTTTGTATGAATTAATATTTGTACCTCTTTAATTTAATTTAGGATACAATTACTATCCTAAAAAGAAGAATCCCCATAGTACTATAATGGTAGTAAGTAGTACATCTTAAAAGGTTTTAAGTAAATATTATATTTGAAATAATTATAGTAAATATTTACTTGTAAATGAGTTATTGAGTTTGTTTGAGAAACATATTGAAACTCAAACATTTTAGCATATGAGAGCTTTTACATTGTAGCATATGAAAACCTTATACTGTAACTGTTGAAACTTATTTTTTCTGACGTATTTCCTAAACAAACTCATTTACGTCGACTAAACACAATATAAATAGTAAACATGCTATCATATTCAATCGTTTTAAAAATGTACTTACTTAAAAAAACATTTTAAAAAAAATGACGATCGCCTTTCTCCCTTTAGTGCTATTTCTCTGTTTTCTACGAGTCTTCTTTTGAATAACAAACTTTTTAATCAATTGTTTTTCACTTCTTTGATTTTTAATCCTTTTGACATTTAATATGTCTAAATTACCCCTACTAAAACCTAATTTGGAGCTTAAAAAATATTTTTTCTTTCTTTTTCCCATTTTCTTCTCCTTGTCGCTCCCTCTGTTATGATCTTACATCAACTAAGTATGAGATTAGTTAGTTGCTTATTATACCTATGAGTTTGTGGTAATTGGTATTTGCCAAGCATGTGATGGGTTTCTATCCATTGGTAATAGAGCCAAATCCTACGCTAGGCCTACGTTGCGTAAGGGGCAACCTGGGAAAGGGCGACCTGTGGAGGCAAGAGTGGGCCACCTGGAGTGGGCTACCGTAGACGTGGGTGTCGAAAGCATAGCGGTGTGTTATGATCCTATATCGACCAAGTATGAAATTGGTTGATAGCTGATAAACTCCTACAAACAGGTTTTTAAAGGCAAGTTTTATCCATGGATTTGTGGGAATTGGTACAACCCAGTTTGGATTAAGTTCCTGTCACCCTCCCACCGCTCTTTCTCTTAGCTCCTAACACACTCTCCTTACTCCAACAAAGATTGGAAGACCACAGGGGCTCCGATGTTTTCGGGAGTTCGTTTGACACTGTCGATCTCATCACTAGCTTCAAGGTTGTTCCATGATCGTGACGACCGTACACAAGTTGTGCATGGCTGTCCTCGTCTCCGTTGATGACGATGTTGCTCTCACAGCTCGAACTGTGAGGGTTTTGAGGGTATGTTTGAGTTTTAATATGTCAAAATTATATATTAATGGAGCTCTTAAAAAAGTGCTCTTCTGAATTCGATAAGTGAAGAATTCTAAGTTTTCTCATTGGCCCTTACAGGGCCCTTTAGCCCAAGATACAGTCTCATCCAATTACACCGAAGCCTGAGTGCCTGACAACAGACCCAACCCAAGTCACTATTTTCCACGTAACACAACACAAACACCTTCTTTTTTCTTTGAGGAACGCTGATGACAGATCAATTGCCTACTCCATGGTCCAGATGATTATAGATCGTTTAAAGCTAAAAAAAGAAAAAAACAAAAAACCAAAACGAAACAAAACAAATGTTTGAAAACTATCATTTTTATTATTTTTTAATTATAAACAATATAAAATTTTTATATATTATAATAATAATAAAAATATTATTATAAGATAAAATTTTTATATGTTATAATAAAAAAAGTCCAGTAGGTTCGTGGCACTTTCACAGCAAACAAAAATGAAAAAAGATAGATTGATTGATATGGGTTCCGTTTCTGTATTGGGTCCCAATTATTTTCGGAAGATTGAAAAGAGAAACGCAGTAAAAGCCGAGAAGGACATCCTGATCTATCCCAGATTTCTGACCCACCACATGATTTTCAGTTTTCACTCGCGGCTTCAGCTCCAGAACTCCTCTCCTGCAAAACCCACTTCAGATTTCAAGGTAACTCTCTGATATCATGCACAACACTTATATCAGCTCAACTATATATGCTCTTAGAAGCAAAGCGTCTCTTTCATTTTCGTTTAATGACTACTCCTGCTTATTTAATGAAAGATTCGACAGAAGAATCCCCCCATGTAATACGTCCTTTTCCGGATGTTGTTCGACTTGTTGTTGTTATTCTTGTTGTGGATTTTCAGCTCACAAAGTGCCCTTAAACCCTTGCTATTTATATGGGCCTAGACAGTCCACTCTGCTTCAGTGGACAGCTGCTAGGAAGTTGATCTTGGGTGGCGGAGACAGATATTATTATCATTGTTCTCCAAATTATGGTCTTGACAGACATTTTTATGACGTCTCTTGCTCTCTCAAGAAGAGTAGTTTTTGTAACACTAGTAGGAGAAGAAGTAAGGGGAGATGTTGTTTTGTGGTTGATAATGGAGATGATGAAATGTATGATTCGGGGTGTCTCAATGATGCCGAGGCATTGCTCAGCTTGTTGAGCGAGGAGGCGGATGAGGATAATGTTTTTGGGGGTAAAAGGAGAAATTGGAGGTCATATAAGAGAGTTGAGGTGAAGGGGAAAGGGGATTTTAGTAGTAGAGAGAGGAATTTAGGTTTGTCAGAGAAGGTGCAAGCAAAAAAGAGAGAGGATAAAGTTGGCATTTGCGATTGTGGGAAGAAGAAAGGTGGTGGACTGAGATTGGAAGGATGTAACACGAATCATGGCTATGAGTCGGTCGGGATTGAGTCAAGGGAAGAAGAATTGAGGAGGAATAGAGAAAGGGGAGCTATTTTGAGAGGTGAGAATTCGAGGTTGAGAAAAGATAATTCTAGTTGTTCATCTTATTACTCGCTTTCATCTTCAGGGGATTTTGATGACGAGACAGAAGTTCATGATAAGCATACATTATTAGCGGAGGAATCTTTATCTGGTTATGAGGACTCGGGATTGAAAGGAGAAGGTAGATTCAATGGCCAGGCGATGGAAAGATATGAGGGGTATGTAGATGATATACATGAGCACGGGGAAGCATCAGAACAAAGAAAAACCACAATTGTGGATGATGTTTACTGGGATCAGAGGAAGAAGTCGGAGAAGAAGTATAGCGATAGATTGGGTGAAGACATACAACATGGTAGGGATTCCTCCCAAAGGAATACTCAAGTTTCAGGAATTCATGGAAGCAGTTGTGAAATTGCCTCCAGTTTCCACAAGCAATTCACTGATGAGGAAAATACTTCAACTTCGGCTGTACGTTTGGATAAGCGTACAAGAAAGCAATTTGCTCAAAATGAGAACCAAGTTGTTGAAGCATCTACATCTAGAATGAAATTCGCAGAGAAAAAGGAAATTCAAGAACGCCACAGGGATGACATCAAACGAACCTCCCAGTCCCGAATTAAGCTAGGTTGCACAGAAGAAAATATAAGGGTAGCTGTAAATTTGGAAGGGGAAGAAAAAGATGAACAGCACAAAGAGGCTAGCTATGTAGTTGAAGAAGAAAATACAAGAAGAAACACTCAGCTAGTTAGAAGAGTTTCAGAAGCTCAAGATTTTGACACTCGAAGGACCTCTGTTTCGGAGAATCGGTCTGAAATAGGAGTTATAGGTGTGGAGGGATATAGAAAAAATATTATGAGTTCATTTCAGGGGAGAGAACAGTCGCAACACGAAACAAGTCAGCAAGCCATTCAACAAGCTGGCATGAGAAGAAAATCTCAACAAGCTGCTACGATATCGGAAATCCATGACACTAATATTGAGAGAACTTCAATCATGCAGTCTGAAACTAACACTTTAAATCAGGTGCAAAACACAAACTTGATTTCAATTTCGTATCCGGTACCTATGGAGCCGCATTCACAAACAGCGGGTCAAAGACCTCCTCAGAGAGTTCAATCTGGAATCGGAAGAGGATCTCATGATGTGAATGATATAAATGTTGTTCATTCTAGTGAAAATGAGAGAGTTACTGATTCTCGAAGAGCTTCTAAAAGGAGAGTTCATCAGGAAAGTGAGACAACATCAGTTGGGAAATTGGTTGGTGAAACAAGAGAAGGATTGACTCAGAGGCAAATTGGGCCCGCAAAGGAGTTGGAAGAAGCGTCTACATCTCAAGAACCTTTGATTTTGGATTCCCAAGCTAGACAACAGAAGCATGAAGCGGAGGAAAGGGTTCAGAGAAGCTCACAAACGATACTAATGCCTCTTCCATCTCAGTTGCTATCTAAAAGTTCATTACGTGCTGAGTTGGAAATTGGAGTTGAAAGCCAAAAGATTTCCAGCACAACTTTAGAGAGTGGCTCTAGTTCCTCGTATCCGAATTCAAGAAAGCAACCTCTGGCTTTGCAGCAAGAATCATTTGATAGAAACGAGACAGCTGAGGCTCACGGGGAGCCTTTGTACCTTATCGCCCCTGAAGATCCTCTGGGTTCTGCTGATCGTTTACAACAATCCTCTGCTCAATTTGTTGGAGAGTTTGTCGAGAAGGTGAGGAAGGAAGTGTCAACTTCTGAAATCCAGAAAGTGGCTGAGGTTTCTGAAACAACGTTAGCTTCTGGAGATGATTTAAATAGCCAAAAAAAATTGACTCAATATGCTTCTCAAGACTTCCGGCTGAAGGAGCATGAAAAAGGGCGTTCATCCGGTGGTTCTGGAACCAAGGGGCCATCGGATGAAATGTGGGATGTTTCAGACCCATCGAGTATTAGAACTCCAAAGGAAGAAAAAGCAAAGCCCAGTACAACTATTGAGAATGCTATTGTAAATAGAAGCGGCAGGTCCTTGTGGAATATCATTGCCAGTATAGTTACACTAAGGTGGGGTTCACGTCCTGAAACTGCTAGTTCTACTGGAAGGTCAGGTAGAAAGATTTCCTCAAACGAACCTGCCCCTAGTGAATCGTGGTTTTCTACCCATGAATCTGAGCAGAGCAAAGACAAGCACACACGGGATAAAGGCTTTTCACCAGAGACCATGTCTGATCAGCTGCCAGTAACGAAACCATCTACCCCAGGTCAAGGAACTGAGTCTGATGTATTGGAATTGATTGAGCACACAGGAGATCTTGAGCCAGAACCATCATCTTCAACAAGTATGATGCAAAGTAGGTCGACATCAAAAGGAATTTCATCGTTTGGTGATGAGAATCTAGGATGGAATGAAGAAGGGAAGAGTTTTGGAGGCTCCCCATCTGGGATGGAAATAGTGGAATCTTCTTCACAATCAACTGCTAGAGGCGAAAGTTCCGCAGTTTTAAGTCAAATTTCTGATATCAGGAATACTAAAAGTGGTTTGGTGGGGCAGATAGAGCAATATGAGCCTGCAAAGTCGACTAAGGTATTAGGGGCTGAGGGAACTAGTGGAGAATTGAAAAGAAGAAAGCTTCAACGGATCAAACAAATGCCAAGAGATAGATTTGATGAATGGGAAGAAGCATATAAACTTGAAATCGAGCAGCGAAAAATTGATGAGGTGTTTATGAAAGAAGCGCTTTTAGAAGCGAAGAAGGCTGCTGATACATGGGAGGTGCCTGTTGGGGCCGCACTGGTGCAGGATGGCAAGATTATTGCCCGTGGTTACAACCTGTAAGTGTTATAAGCTTTCTTACATAAGTTGTATGATTATTATTTTTTTCTTCTGAAATTTTATATGGAAATGTGTGTTTCAGGGTGGAAGAGTTACGGGACTCAACAGCTCATGCAGAAATGATTTGCATTCGGGAGGCTTCAAATCAACTTAAGACTTGGAGGCTTGCTGTAATTTCTTTGCCCTTAAACACATGATGACTTTTGAATTTAATGTTCTCTCATTTTTCTTTTATTTCTCTAGTTTGTCTTTTTAAGATCGAGGGAGTAGCTTTATACTCGAGATGAGAACGTGATAGTTCATATATGTGGCCCATAGCTTTCTCTAGTCGTGAAAAGAGTTAAAAAGAAGTGGTGCTTCCGCTTTTTGCCAACAAAAAAGGCGTTTGACAAAGTGAGGAAATATCTACTCAATCCTCATGTTTGTATTGCTTGTCAGAGTTAATTTCAAGCAACAGCCACTAACCTGGTGACTCATTTTGAGCATTATTAACTGATTCATTGTTAAGGTGAATTAGGGATATAGTTGGTTTCTGTTCCTGCTGTGCTTTACCATCCCTTTTTCTGATGGAGGATTATGATTGGTCTCATATTGCTCTTAGCAGATAATATCATCTTGCTTCAGTTGCATCACTCGTTCCTCATCCCCCAAGGGAAAACCTTGGGAAGCTGTTAATATAAGCCTATCTTGTGTTTCTTCTTTCTTGTTGGTATATGTTGTCGTCAAAGTTTGTCTCAACTCATGACATCTTGTGATACCTCGAGTGCCGCTTTTCTTGGTCAGGACACTACACTTTACGTAACTCTTGAACCATGTCCCATGTGTGCTGGAGCAATACTTCAAGCAAGAATTACCACTCTTGTATGGGGAGCTCCAAATAAGCTTCTTGGAGCTGATGGCAGCTGGATAAGGTGATCAATTTGCAAGACTTGTTAAAATTCCTTCGTTGCTGTTGTCTTATATTTTTTTTTGTCTTAGAATTCCTTTTTTGTTTTGTTTTGTTTTGTTTCGTTTTTGGTGTACTTTTTTATCAAGTCTAACATAAGTATTGCACATCTCTAATTTTTGAAAGGGCCTATTTGTATGCACAAATGTTTCTTCTCCTCGTGGTGCAAGTCATTTGTAGAAGGAAAATGCCTTAGTTAGCCTGGCCTTTGGTTGAATGGGTTGTTGGTCTCAGACGCCTCAATTTTACACAATCAAAGATTCAATTTCGCTCGATGTATGATAGTGACCAATAATATGCATGTCACGCAGAATGCATTCCTTCTTTAAGCTGGCTGGCCTAAGAATCTTATACTATCATTTCATTGGACTTGAGTCCTTTAAATTTATTAGAAACTGAAGCTGATAACATGTGTATCCCTGCTTGTTCTTTTCCTGCTATAGTGGGCTGCAAAGCTCAGATCAGGTTATTTCTTGGTACAAGTTGAAATGAAAACTTAGACAGATTTTAGATGGGTAGGTAAACGAAAGCAATTTGTTAGGGACTCAAATTGGTGTGACCTTGTGTGCAAGATTTACCTGATCAACTCGCCTACAAGTAAATTACACACACACATGCGTATGAAAAGCACGTTAAAATTTTGATCATGAGTAAAAAGTTGAAAACTTCCTGTTGCAGGCTTTTCCCTGATGGGGAGGGAGGAAACAACTCGGAAGCTTCAGATAAACCGCCTGCTCCTGTCCACCCATTCCACCCGAAGATGAATATCCGGCGTGGCATATTGGCATCAGATTGTGCTGAAGCAATGCAGCAATTCTTCCAGCTGAGGAGAAAGAAAGAAAAGAAAACAGAAGAAGCCCCGTCTTCTCGGATTTCGTTTCATCATTCATCAAAGTTACTTAAGAAGATGCACGATGTCTTCCATGTAATGTTTTGTTTGTAAGGATTTGGGAATGAGAGAGAGAGAGCCTCCAATTTCTTCCAAAAGGTTTTAAAATTCTTTTCATATGCCTCTTAAATTGAATTTGAATTGGGTTAATTTTCTTATGTTCTCAATAAATGTTGTCTTCATGGCTTATTGTAAATAATATGTTTTGTGAGTTTGTGAGGTACATTATCTGCAGAGTGCTTATTTGAACTTGAAGGTGGCGATTTGGAATCTCGTGGAGGAAGAGACCCCGGAGGACTTTACGGTTCCACAATGATTACTTTTCCCAATTTATTTAATCTGTTTCTTTACTTCACTTTTTGTTGGTTTACATAGAAATTCATGTGTTGGATAGCGATTTGGAATCTCGTGGCGATTTGAGGACTTGACTCCAACGGGCCTCCACGGAGGCAGAAAGTATAAAACAGTGAATGGCATCCGAAATTGCACCTGCTGAACTTGAGAGTTCATCGCAAGCATTTCTGAACTTTTTAACAACATCCTTGCATTGCAAATTTACAACTCTAAAAACTTAGAAACCTCACACAAGTGCTCAAGTTATTAGTTTTGATCTTGGGCTCTTGCTTTTATGTTAATGTAAGCAGATTCTGTTGTTAGTCGTATGATTGACATGTAGGACTCATTTTCTCAGCTTGCTTTCTGCGAAGAATCTTTGTGAATTTGATCTCAAAGAACTAGTAACATAGTTACATTTTTCTCCATGTTCCTACAATAGAAACATATCAGTTTCAAATTTCCAATCAAAATCAATGATAACATCATGTGATCAAGTCCACTATCAGAAAAGATTCAAGAAACTACAATTGTTCACAATAGCCAACATCACTACTATTGCCACAGATGAGGCCATAGAAACCGCTGAAAAGCATCCACAAAACCTATAAATTTTCAGTTCATTGCGGAACAACAATGCGATGTATGAACCAGAGAAGGCGAAGATCAGAAAGATCGTGAAGGCGTGAAATGCTGATGGGTTACTTCTAAAGAGTTCAATGGGAACTTGGTAATTTCTGTCTTCACGATCGTAACGAAGCAAGCAGAGAACAGTGGCTGTTGAGAAAGAAGCAGATTGGATAAACTCCAATACTGTAGTTTGGACTGCTGAACTTGATAACTTAGAAGCAATAGCTTGTGTGTGATTTTCTGTAAAATTTTCTGAGACCATATTATTGGTTTCAGAAAGAAAAGGAAGTTGGTCATGAGAAGCTGTGGTTCTGTTGAGTCACGGAGAACTTAAATAACTAGTTTTGAACAGTCCCCAACGTATGTATGCTTCAATTAAGAAAGTTGTGTCACTGTAAAGTAACGACTTTAATTTCCAGGAAACTTAGTGGCATGTGAGACCAAAAAGAAACCATGGTTGGTTCCTGTGATTCCGGGAAGTTCTTGGAAAAGTGAGATTTTCTAGTGGGGTCAGCAATATACATGGCTTGAGATTTTGGACCCCACCATGGAGAAAAATTGTGTGAATTTATGAAGTTTCTGGGAAGTAATTAAGCTCTGAGGAAAGGAAGTCCTCGTCAAAAATTTCTTGGAATTTCAGCTTGAATTGTTTGATTGCCTTTTTTCTTTGCCATAATGGAATTTTGATCATGAGGTTTAAAGAAAAAGTTTGTTAAAGAACTGTCAAAAGAAAAAACAAAGTTTAAAGCTTGATTGAACAAAGAAACATTGAAAATCAAAAGCAAGCAAAAGGAGGTTCAATATTTGAGCTTTTTGGCTGCAAAAGATGATACAATGTAGTTTAGATATCAAAAAATAAAGCCTGTTCGTATCTAAAACCGTTACGTTCAGGACCTAAAGTTGGAGTCTCGGCTGAGAAAGAAATTGAGGCATATATTTGGTCTATCATAAAGATATAAACAGTATTTTAACTGGAAAAAAAAAAATTAGAAAGACTTTTTGGACGTGGCTTATGATTATTTCCCTTGGTCTCTTATGACTTGCATTCAGCCAGCTCCAAAGTTATCGAATAATTACTCACAAGGAAATGTCTCAGTTTCCTTTTATATGATTGAAGAACTACTACTGAAGTAGCTCCAGACCTCCATGACACCATGCTAAGGCACACTCTCTGTGGAAAATTTTACTACATTGCTACGTAGGGTCGCTTTGAACTTGCTTGGAGCTGACGAAGAAGTTCCAAGAGAAAAAGAAAAAAAAAAAAAAACAAATCACGTCTTAGTGTGAATTCTGATAAGCTCTTGGCCGCAACAGGTCTAAATTGAAAAAAATGAAACAAGGAGCTAGAGTGCTATGGGCAACGCAAGAGTTGTTTTTCCATGTCTTCAACAGAACCACCTCCAAAATCCCCAAATGGCTCACTTTTAAAGTATACTTATATTGCACTCAAATCAGCATTTTGCCTCGTTGATTCCGAATGTAAGGTCTATGTTAGAGTCTACTTCTCTGGTCACACAGAAAACACCTACTATGCCAAACTTGTCTCCAGTCAATAGAATGAGTTTATCCCAGCGAAGGTCCATATCATCGGATGCCTTATTGTCTGTCTATGTTGTGAGTGATGGTATTGTATTTGAATGCTGAAGTTACCAACCCAACTCCCCAATGAGACATGGAAAAACAATTCTTAGTCTTACTCTACAAAAGGTCCTGACCTTAGCTCCCTCCTCATCGTCAGATTGTTTATCATCTTATTCTGTTCTGCCATGGTCATCGCCTTTACGGCGTTTCCCATCGTGATTTTACTACGTGATGCCTACCCTAGAGCTGCAAGCACTCTTGACAAAGTTGCCTTTGTATTTGCGGTGATGGCGTTCTTTCTAATGACCAATACTATTCTTCTCCCAAGTCATTTCAAGTGGATTGGCTGGCTAGCTTTTGCTTTGTGCATGCAAGCCTCAATCATATCATTGGTTAAGTGATTTGAGTAGGCACACAATGCAGAAGCTACAAAACTCCCTGATGACATCATGAATTATTTTTGAAGCGTCTGCACATTATTACGGGCAATGCCCAACACCACATAATTATTTAACTTTTTTTTTTCTACAAAGAAAAGGTTAAATAATTATGTGATGGTGAGCACTTCTTTTATTAAGAGAAAAATTTGAACTCCCAGAGATTGGAATGGTATTACTGAGCTATGATTATAACCACAAAATTAACTAACTTATGTTATGAGAAAATTTACAAAATGAGGCTGCTCAGCAGCCATGTTGTCAACTCTGCCTGTGTCATGTCCTGGAATGAAAATTTTTCTACGCAGCCGGTCCCAAGCGCGGATGAAAGAGGAGGGGCAACGTCGCAATATCCACGGAAGTCCAGATGCTGATCTCTATTACATCCAATCCATTTGACCACAGAATGTAAGTCAATACTGTCAGAAAAATTTAGGTAGTTGCAGATCATTTCTTCTTGTGTTAGTTAGTGCTTAATCTCCATAAGCTTTTGCTTGAATGAAAGCAAGGATCTCTCTTATACTACAGGTGGATGAATTACTGAAAGAGGTGAAGAAAGGAGCCAAATCTATTATAAAAGCTATTAATTTTATAGTTGGAAATTATGTTATTTAGCTACCAAAGATATATGCTCCGCCGAGATGTTGAATGTAGCAAGAGCGTTTCAATTGTCACAGCCCCTTTGCTAGTTTTTTCTGCTTAAGATTTATGTAAGATTGTTTTTTCTCATTCATGAGTTTTAAATTGTTTTCATTCATACTTCTGTTAGCCTTGTTTTCCATGGCCAGGTGGATCCAAAAATTACCCAGTCACTAAGACATCATAACACCAAAAAGGCATAGAAAACGACAATAATGTTGAAAAACGACATAACTACACAAATGAATATATACCTATAATCTATCTATATATATCTATATCTATCTATTCTATATTTCTTTTCTTCTTCTTCTTCTTCTTTGTTCATATGATTCGCACAAAGACACGTGCATTTTGGAGTGAGAAGGTGGCTAAAGATAGAAAATTATTATTATTATTATTATTTTTCCCAAATTATTATTATTATTATTTTTTTTCCCAATAAAAGAGTAGAAAGAAGTCTCGTAGCAATTACGTTTTGTTACAATGTATGTTATTTTCTAAATTACTATCTTTTTGGTCCTTTCTGTTTAAATTTTTCTATACGAGTACTATTTCATTCCCATGTAATGCCTTTTTTTTTTTTTTACCAATCTCGTCTTGCTTGATTTGGGTTATGGGTCCTTCTTCCTTTCTTTCATTTTCTCTGTTTAATTTTGATTTCTCATCTTTATTTCTTTTTCATTGAAATATTTAAATGTTCAATTGGGTCTTATCTACAATTCCAATTTGATTCTAACGGTTTTTATATCTGTTTGTTTTGTATATTTGAATGGTGTTTGTCTTTGCATAAGGGAATCGACTTCTTGACCTTTTTGCTCCACGGACCATCTTGGGAAACTAAGTGGAAGAAGTTTCTGTTATATAACCAAAACCAGTTAGAAAACTAGATTGAGAGTCCAAATTTTGAAAATTTTGTTAATGGATACTTACACAATGTGCAGGGGATTCCAAAGGATTAAGTAGGTGTGGAAATGAGCAATTAGGCCAAACCAGATATAGAGCTATTTCTCTTTCTTCACTTTATCTTGACTGAAGACATTTGCATGAACCTTGAGGGATGTAAGGATCACCACTCGAGTTAAATCAGACGATCTGTACACCTGACAATTCAATTTTAATGGAAACAAAAAAAAGTACATGGTATTTAAGTTACAATTTGTTACTATTTTTAAACCTCCATTACCCTTTTTATGGATATATGTGGTTCATCAATCTCAATTAATTTTTCCTTTTTTTCCTAGATTCTTGGGAGATTGATGAGTTGGTGATGATGCATCAAAAGAAAAGAAAACTAAGTTGATAATAATGCATCAGAGGATAAGGAAACCCAAGGTGATAATTATGCTGTACGAACAATTCATTTGATATTTATTAGAGCACTTGCTCTGATGTGAAGTGTTAGTTTGTATTGGTTTGTTTATGGTCCCTATCCATGTGTCTAATTTCCATTTTCTGATTCATGAGATTTGTTTTCCTTGGAGTGAATTCAGCACTTTGTTTCTTAGTTATTTATCATTGAGGCAATCAGAGCAAAAGAGAGAATTTGCTAGAAACTTGAACAAGATAAGCTCAGCATGATACATATAAGCAGGTTTATCTTTATGCAAAATTAATATATAGTTTGGTATCTATCTGTCCATGTTCTTATGGATTGGGCATTTTGACTGTTTTTTTTTTTTTTTTTTTCAATTTTCCTTTTGTGCATTGTGTGAAGCTTATAAGAACTATATCTTTATTGATCAGATTCAGAAGATGGTTAACAAGTTTGGGCTTTTTAAATTCCTACCAGAGTTCATTTCAGCAATGACTCTGTTTAACAAACAATTGTTTCTTTGAAAAATATGGGAAGACTTCCGTTTGAAAAGAAAATCTCGCCTTTAAGTTCAATCGACCCAGATTATTGTTTCTGTGTCTTGTTGTCATCAAGTGTTTCTCTATAAATATCGTATGCTCTTTTTTTAGCACACATAAAAAACTTATATCTTGTACCCATAATTAATGCTTGTTTGCTTAAGTTTTCAGAAGTGTTGGTCTTAAGATGTGTGCTCTTTTATTTTTGTTGTGTTGGTTGAGTACTCCTGCTTGGTTAGGCTACTTGAATCTTTCACGAAGCTCAGGATTAAAAAATTCAAGACTATACTGACTTGGCAAGATGTTAAATGAGTCGTATTTAGAAAAGCAAGCTGTTAGGTGGCTCCTTTTGTTTTGCAATTCTTTTAGTTATTTTCTTCTGTGTACTATTTCTTTTTTTTTGTTCTTCTGTGTACTATTTCCATTGTTAGCTTAACCATGTTCAGTTGAGATTGTTTAGAATCCTTGTTTCTTTTTCGTGGGACCCTTGTTAAGAATTCCTCTACTCAGATTCTAAATCACATTGAACATACTTTACCCCATTTGGGTGTAATTACCAATTTCCACTACGAGACCCAAAGGGTTTATTATTATACCATGGTTAACGGACGTGAAGCTAGAGTAACCATAGAAGAGTCCATTGACTCCTTAAATCTTCTTTGGTCTCTTTTTTATCCCAAATGTTTCCTTTCTTGTTGAGTGTATTTCAATTGTTTCAGTTAAGTTAAAAAAAAAAAAGTAGTAATAATGAGATAAAATTACATTTTGTTTTGTCATAACATTTGGAAGGGAATCTGTTGCCTCTTTTTTACCCCCTTCTAATCATGGGATTTAAGATAGTTGGACGTGAGCATAATGGTAAAATTTGTTTAATAGTTATGAGAATTTAATTTGTTTAATATTAGCACGTATAATAAATTTAGTTGTGCACTACTTCCTACTGGGAACATTTTTGCACCTGTGGACAGACTATTATTATTATTATTATTACTGCTACTACTACTCTTACTTTCTATGATTTCAATCCTTTTGTTATTCTTAAACTATTTTGAAAATTTTGTTATTTCAACTCTGCTGCTAAGATTTTGTCATATATTTAAAAAGCCTATTAACATAATTACTCACCACGCACGTGAATCAAACTGGTTTAACGCAAAAGCTACACGGACTGGAGAACAACAGTAGTATCCGAGAACGACAACAAGAGCACTTCAAGAACATAAGCGATATTTGAGCAGGTTTGGTAGAGCAAATAGAAGGTGCTTTCGGCGTCTTAGATTCAAAAGCTGGTTTTGAAAGTCTCTAGTAGGATATTTGGCAATTGGTTCCAATCCTTTGTAATATAAAGCTCTCAACAGTTATAGTAAAAAACAAAAAATTACTGTAGTATGAAGCTCTCATATTTTTAAACCAAAATTTTTAGTTCTAAATGGCTTGTCAAACACCTTGTAAATCTGTCAGAAGAGGTTTGTCACTCTAGAATCCAGTTAAAGCTATGAAAATATGACTTCTCAAAAAATACAATTGGGCTTTCAAACTTATACTAGAGTTTCCATATTATAACAGCTCCTTTAGGGTTACAATTAGAACTAAATTTTATAGTTCTACTTAACTTTTACTTCAAATTATATGAGAGAAGACACTATATCAATTTTTTGTTAGAACTACAAAATATAGTTCCAATAACGTTCCTAAACCGACTATAAATTTCATTTCAACATTTTTGTTGTTTATTATAAAATTCAAAATCTATGAGAAAACGGCAATATTTCTAACAGGACAATAACCTATGAAGCAGACACTTAAACGTGATATGCACAAACAGAAATATCTTAAAACAGCACTAAAATGAATGACACCGCAAGCAAATTAAAATGATAAACTAGGGCCGACAATTTAGGTCACAATACGATGACATGACACGAATTCGACACAAAAAATACGGGTTAGGGTTGAAAAAATAGGCCTCGGGTTGGAATTGAGTCGAACCCGTCTGACCCGCACAAAAAACGGGTTGGGTTCAGGTCGACTTGAATCAACATGAAATCAACTCGAAATAACCCGTTAAAAACGTGTCGAAATTATGTTGACTCAAAAATTGACCTGAAAATTGTTAATCAACCTGTGTAACCCAAATTGAACTCATATGACCTTAATGCAACCCATATAACCTGAATTAATTTTAATGTATCAAATTAGTCTAACATTTGTTGTTTATCTAACTTGACATGATTTTAATTTCTGGCATATTTGTTTTTGTTAAACTTATACAAAGTTTTGTTAACTTTTTTTATGGTTTTGTCTTGTTGGGTTATTCTTTATTTTATAGGCTTATTGTTGAGTCTATCGTGTTGCGGGTCTATTAGGTTTAACGGGTCAGTGTGTCGTGTCAACACAAACATGCACAAAGTAGCATATTGGCGAATTGTACGGGTTAGGTCGGGTCAACCTGTTTACACATCAGGTCGTGTCTGGATTGGTCTTTTTTTGACCTGTCAGGTCACAGGTTGGGTTCGAGTTGACGTGTTGACAGTTTAAAATAACCTGTGAAACAACAAACGACACCTTAAAAAGCATCAAATAACATCAATCCTAGAAACGACAATAACAATTAGAAGTCATAAATTACATAAAAGATTAATTATTGACCTCGGAATTATTTGTAACCTTAACCTCAAAACACCATGAGTCTAAATCGATAATGTCCAAAAATATGACAAGTGCAGAAAGACATAAAACGACAACATCGGAACAAACAACAATAGCCTATAAACGACATCAATTAGTCAAACGACAATAACTTGAAACGTGAGGAGTATGACTCCAACGAGCCTCCATTGAGGCAGAGAGTACAAAACAGCTTGAATTTGCACCGGCTGAACTTGAGAGATCTTCACAAGCATGTCTGAATCTTTTAATAACATCCTTAAATTGCAAATTTACAACTCTAAACTTGGAAAACTCACACAAGTGCTAAAGTTATTAGTTTTGATATTGGGCTCTCGGTTTTATGTTAATGTGAGCATATTCTGCTTTAAGTCATCATAATTGACATATTGACTTATTACTAATTTTTTATTCTTAACAACTAGAATTATAGTTTTTGTGCATGTTCCTACAATAGATTCACAACAGTTTCATTCTCAATCAGGATCAATGATAACATCATGTGATTAATTCCATTAGGAAAGAGTATTCAAGAAGCTACACTTGTTCACAATAGCCAACATCAGTACTATTGCCACAGATGAGGCCATGGAAACCACTGAAAAACATCCACAAAATCTTGAAATTTTCGGTTGCTCAGGGAACAACAATGCGATATATGAACCGGAGAAGGCAAAGATCAGAAATATCACGAAGGCGTGAAATGCTGATGGGTTACATCTAAAGAGTTCAATGGTAACTTGGTAATTTCCGTCTTCATGATCATATGGAAGCAAGCAGAGTACAGTGGCCGTTGAGAAAGAAGCAGATAGGATGAACTCCAGTATTGTAGTTTGGGCTACTGAACTTGAGAACTTTGAAGTGATAGCTTGTGAGTAATTTTCTGCAAAATTTTCTGAGACCATATTATTGGTTTTCTGTTTCGGAAATAAGAATGGAAGTTGGACATGAGAAGCTGTGATTCTGTTTAGTCATGGAGAAGAACTTAAGTAACAAGTTTTAGACATTCCGTACGTATTTATACTTCAATTCAGATAGTTGTGTCACTATAAAGTAACAACTTTAATTTCCGGGAAACTTAGTGGCAAGTGAATTATGAAGAACTTTCATGTTCATGACCAAAAAGAAATCATGGTTGGTTCTTGTGATTTCCGGGAAGTTCTAGGAAAACTGTGATTTTCCAAGTTGTGGGGTCAACAATATATATGGCTTGAGATTTTGGACCCCACCATGGAGAAAAATTTGGTGTAAATCCAAGGTCTGAGGAAAGGAAGTGTTCGTAAAAAATTTCTTGGAATTTCAGCTTGAATTGTTTGATTGATTTTTTTTTTTTTTTTTATCATAATGGAACTTTAATTATGAGATTTAAAGAGAGACTGTTTTCCAGTCGTGTAGGCCATGAAATAAGAAAGAATTAGTGACCGAATTGTCAAAAGAAAAAAAAATTAAAGGTTGATTGAACAAAGAAACATTTAAAATCAAAGGAAAGCAAAAGGAGGTTCAATATTTGAGCTTTTTGACTGCAAAAGATGATAAAATGTGGGTTAGACACCAAGAAACCAAGTTCATCTTCTTTTCACCTTTTTTTTAAGGGGAACCAAGTCCATCTTGTAGTACTATAAATGCACAACCATTACATTCAGAACCTAAGGTTGGAGTCTCCGCTAAGAAAGAAGTTGAGGTACATATTTGGTCTATCATAAAAGACATAAAGGTCCGTTTGGCGTATATGATAGGATAATATTCGATAGAAGAGTCTTAAAAAATAAGATTGGAATATATAAAAAAAAGGATATGATTAAATTTTATCTAATTCAATCTTATGTTTAGTGTCGTGTTATTATGATGTGGGTTGTTTTGCAAAATTTTTATAAATTAATGTCAAATTGTAATTTTTTAAAAAAAATTTGGAAGGCAAAAATGTAATTATTTAAAATATTTACATTATATAGAAATTACATTTTGATCTCTACATTTAAAAAAATGATAATCTGTCCCCAAATTTTTATAAGTTCTTACAAAAAACTCCTTGAAATTTTTCACAATATATAAATGTTGTGTTTAATCCCATGTTTTAAGAAGGAATTGCTTATCCCCTTCCAAAAGGATTCAGTCATGGATTGGATAAAAGTTTTTTCAATCCAATCCTTTAGAATTTCTCAACAAACAAAATATTAAGATTCAACCCAATACAATCTTCCCTAATCCTGCTCACGGAGCAAGCTCTGCTACAATATTCTAATTAAAGAAAAAGTTATAAAGACTTTTTGGACATTGCTTGTGATTATTTCCCTTGGTCTCTTTTGACTTGCATTCAGCCAGCTCCAAAGTTGTCAAATAATTACTCACAAGGAAATGTCCGAGTTTCCCTTTTATCTGATTGAACAACTAATACTAAAGTAGTACCACATAATGCAAAATCATTAACCCCACATGACACCAAGCTAAGCACACGAATTTTACTAAAATGCTACGTAGGGTTGCTTTGAACTTGCTTGGAGCTTCCGAAGAAATTCCAAGAGAACAAGAAAAGTAAAAGAAAAGAAAAACGAACCACTTCCTAGTGTGAAATCTGACATGCTCTTGGCCTCGATATATAATAGAATGAAAATGGAACCATGAACTAGAGAGCTAAGAGGCAACGCAAGAATTGTTTTTCCATGTCTTCCACCGAACCACCTCCTGACGCCTTAAATGGCTCAGTTTTCAAGTATTATTATACTGCACTCAAATCAGCATTTCGCTCGTTGATTCAGAATATAAGGTCTATGTTAGAGTCAGTCAATGTCATGAGTTTATTACACCGGAGACCAATATCATCAGATACCTTATTACCAGTCCATGTTTTGAGTGATCATAATTTACCTGAAAGCCAAAGATACCAACCCAACACACCAATGAGACATGGAAAAACAATTCTTACTCTTACTCTACAAACAGTCCTGCCCTTAGGTCTCTCCTCATCATCAGATAGTTTATCATCTTTTTCTGTTCCTGCCATGGTCATCGCCTTCACGGCATTGTCCAACGCGATTTTATTACGTGATGCCTACCCCAGAGCTGCAAGTACCCTTGACAAAGTTGCATCTGTATTTGCCGTGATGGGGTTCTTTCTGATGACGAATACTATTCTCCCAAGTCATTTCAAGTGGATTGGTTGGCTAGCTTTTGCTTTGTGCATGCTAGCCTCAATCTTATCATTGGTTAAGTGATTTGAGTAAGCACACAATGCAGAAGCTGCAAAATTTCCTGATGAAATCTTGAATTTTTTTGCAGCTTCTGCGCATTAATATGAGAAAGTTATATCACATGATTAATATGAGAAAATTACACAGCATTATCATCAGCAAGTAAGAGAAAAATTTGAACTCTTGAGATTAGAATAATATTACGGAGCTATGATTATAACCACAAAATTAATTGACTTATGAGAAATTTACAAAATGAGGCTGCTCAGCAGCCAGGTGTCAACTCTGCCTGTGTCATTAATTTTTCCACACAGCCGGTCCCAAGCCCGGATGAAAGAGGAGGGGCATCATCGCAATATCCACGGAAGTCCAGAAGCTGATCTCCATCACATCCAATCCATTCAACCGCAGGATGTAAGTCAATGCTCTCGAAAACTTAAAGTAGTTGCAGATAATTTCTTTTTGGGTTAGATGATGCTTAATTTTCCATAAGCTTTTGGTTGTATGAAAGCAAAGATCTTTCTTTTGCTACAGGTGGACGAATTATGCAAATTGAAGGGGAGAGGAACCATTTGTCAAAGCTTTTGCTAAATTAGCAAAGATCTTTTGCTAATTTTTCTTCTTAATGATTTATGTGAAATGTTCTCTTGTACGAGATTACCATTAATGAGTTTTGAATTGTTTTACTCATACTTTTGTTAGCCTTGTTTTCCACGGCCAAGTGAATCCTTAGACTATTCAATCACCAAGTGTGAATGATTTCTTAAAAGGTTTGTAATCGGATAATCATTTTGAAGATCTAACTAAACTACTTAGCTGCTGTTGATCGTCTCTTGGATTTTGTTTCCTGAATTTTCTTTCCGATTTGGTTACCCAATTTCCAATATCGAAGCAATTAACCCCAACTGTTAAAGGAGCTCATTGTTATCATTTTGTCAAGGACTAAATCGTCTACAAAAAAAAGAAAAAGAAAGGAAACACTAAAAGAACCAAATTACGTGGAAGGTGGACACAGATCAATTGGAAAATGATAATAGAAACGACAATAAAGTCAAAGTCCGACATCAATTGGACGGTAACACATACAAATAGGACAAGAAGTTGAAACAAAACCCCAGCTAACAGTAATTGCGAAAATTTATTTGACAACAATAATATAAAAAACTGACTAATTTGGAAACAAAGATAATATTAGCTATCAATGTGAAACAAGATAATCAAACCAGAACATCCGTGGACGTCAACAACCCAAAAAGGGTGGTTACAGACAAAGTCCAACGGTAAAACCATACTCGATTGCATCTAAAGGGAAAAAGTTCAAATCTTTTTTTTAAAGTCCAACAACAACAAAAAGGGGTAGACGGCAACAAAAAAAAATTTTAAAAACGACAATGATATTGAAAAACGACATCATTGCACAAATTTATTAACACAAACAAGAGTATCTGAGAACGACAACAAGAGAAAAATATGAATTCAAAATGATGATAAAAACTTCAAGAACATAAGCCATATTAACTTGAGCAACAATAGCACATAAAAGCCACATAAACGACATCCATTTGAGTTGTATTCATATTTTTTACAGTGTTTATCTAGTTTAAAAAGCACCTTAGCCTAGCGTGGCTACTTTAAGTTCTTAGTCAGCTTTTCACAAGAAATTGTCTTTCTGAAGACTATAGACTTTCCCCGAAAATGCCGTGGAGTCCTTCAGCATTGGGAGTCTAATGGCCAAATAGTTAGATAATTCAATTTGTTGACCAAATATTCATCCTCTCTGGAAAGGTGGAAATGGAATTCGCTCAACGAAGAACATGAGTGCTCTTATATTTGTATCTCGCATTGGTCTGTGGTCAATGGAGTTTGGTGCCTGGTTGTCCCACTTGTCATCATGACAGCATCAGCGTATTTATCATTATACCTTTCTCCACACAACCAATCAAATATAAAACACATTAAAATTAAGGATCACACCAATGATTGAAGAGCTTAACCAGCTTAGGCAATCCCATATGAAAACATGGTCTACTCATTTTGTATTCAACAATACTAGAAGGCATCGATGATGCTAAATATCACACACTAATAAAATATAGGTCCAATAAGATAAAGACCACGGATGAAAAATGCATAGAGACACTACCGATGCTAAATACCACAACTAAGAGGGTGAATCATACACAGTGAGACTCACCTTTTATTAGTGCGTCATGTTTAACACCACCGGTGCTCTATATTATTCGTTCCGGCGCCAATTGAATCTATATTCTATTGATTGTGATGCTTGGCACTGATGCCTCCAAATATTTTTCTTTTGTATTTGTCATGTGAGATAGGCTTTCAAGAATTAAAAAGAAACCAAGAAGGAAAAAAAAAAAGAAAGAAGTGCGAGATGGGGCGTCAAGGATCCCAGAAAAAGAGGCTGTTTCTTGGCTTCTGGCACGTCTCCACATTGATGGGGACCGCGCACCGATGTTCAGGCTTGATGTTAGCATCAAACGGGTGTGGTGCAATATGTTAGGTGATGGGGTTAGTTCTATTTTTCTTTTATCTATTCTAGGACTCTATTTTGTTACAGAGGAACATATTAACGCAAAGCCACCATGAAAAGGAATGGTTGAACAAAGAGTTTTTCTTTAACCAATGAAAATGATTCACATAATAAGTAAGATTACCCCTTCTACCTTAATCTTTGAGGAAAGGGATAGAATTTGACCCAAAAACTAGTGAAAGGTAACAATAATAATCACCATCAAGTTTGTAACAGTTGCTACTAAAATGGGAATGGTTTTTATGATGAATTAAAATGTGGATTGCTGAAACCGGAACAAGTGGTAACTTCTACTGTAGAAAATGTTCCAACCAACTGAGCCTTATTTTTACGCCAAGACTCTCACGTGGCTCAGCCTCTAAAAACAGGATTCCATAAATAAAAATGGGCTATCGTTTTCATAACAACCTTCAACTTTGCTTGCCCAAATCATTAGAGGAGATGTAGCAATCTCGTGACGACAACATCTCGTCTTCCAATGTTTCCACCAAATCATTCTCCCTCAGTTCATCAATTCCCAACATTCATATTTAAATACAAAATTCATGCCGCTAGTTCTCACCTCCACGGAAATGGCTTCAATGCTTTGGGTTGTGCTCTTATCTTGCCTCATCCTTTCAGTATCCCTTAACAATGCACAATCCCCAGTAGCTTCGCCCTCCACTTTGCCAACCACAACGCCGTCGTCACCTACAGCGTCACCTGTGGTGGCAACACAACCACCGGTAAGTGCAGCCACGCCAAAATCATCACCATCCCCTAAAGTTGCACCAACTGTGAGCCCCACACTTCCCCCGCCACAGCCAACCAAGAGCTCACCAGTCTCCACTCCGTCGCAGCCACCATCTGTACCATTGCAACCAGTAGCGGCACCACTTTCTACACCACCAGCTGCCTCACCACCGCCCCTACCACCTCCTTTGCCAGCACCACATATAGCCCCAACGCCAGTTCAAGCACCCCCAGCACCAGCTCCTGCAAAGAAGCCACCGGCTCCAGCACCTGCACCAGTGCCCTTAAAGACACCACCAGCACCGGCTCCCGCACCAGAGACCAAGCCACCAGCTCCAGAACCAGTTCTTGGGCCATCACCTACACCTGCTGCGCCCCACAGACACAAGAATAGACATAGGCACAAGCACAAGAGGCACCATCATGCGCCCGCACCAGCACCAACCGTTATTCACAAGAGCCCTCCAGCGCCTCCTACAGTGGAAGAGTCCACATCCACTGTCGATTTAGCCCCCGCACCATCACCAACTTTGGTAATTATTTTCACCTATTCTTTATGTTTCTGCTATACACAGTGAATTGCTGCTAACCTTACTATTTCTTTTCAACAAAATAATACAAATAGCCCCATGTATTGACATGAATTAAGAAATCTCATGATTTAAACGGCCCTTCTTCCTTTTTGTCTCAGAACGGAGGAAATACGCTGCGTCTTCAAGGAGGATGGTCCGGGATGTGGATAAGAACTGGAGTAGCCATTCTGGTTCTAGCAACTGCAATGGGCTACAGAGCCTAGAAACCTTATAAAGTCGTGGTTTGTTGTTACCCTACAAAGAGACAATTATTTCATATATGCACAATATGAAAAATACAGATCTGTTGATATAGCTATCGATGTGTTTTTTTTTTTTTGATACATTTTGTATTCTCTTCAATTCTTTCATGCTTAATATATTTGTGGAAATGAATCTTGAATCACAAATACCATCTAACTCAACCAAAAGGGGGAAAAAAGGGAAACAACTTTATGAATTCGACATTACAGGGGTCAAACATCGTCTTCGTTTCCATCAGCATTTATTTCCTCCCGTAGGTCATACTCAACCACAAGGCCAAGATTATCAACTAACTTGTGATGCTGAAGACACCCTGCACACTGACGTTCATAGACAGTTGGTAAGATAAATGTATAACATGTCATATCATCCGCTATAACAGCAAAGAATGCAAATCTATTCAAATTGATATTATCTCAACTCCAAAAGCTCTCTTCCATAAGAATTTACAGTGCCAAGATAAGAAGTCTGAAGTTTAAGATTACTGTTTGCATCTAGTTCAAAATTTAAATCACTCATAAACTATCCATTCAATTGGTTGATAAAAAATTTTCATGGTGACATGATTGCCAATTTTCTTTTGTAGAGATTGTTACTTTCTTCAAAGTAGAATTTTGTGGTAGAACCGGTAGGACACAACTCTAAATCGTCAAATTATATTAGAGTCATGTCAGATTAAAACAAAGGAGGACAATTTTACAGAAGTTGATAAAAATTGGAAGGTTAAAAACTGTGACCTACCGGTAGGATTATGTTTCGTACCCCCATCATAGGATTCTCCATACTCAAATATTGTGAATGATAGGCAACAGAAGCACTGTCCCAACAACATCTTATTGCCTACCAGTGTTATATAACAGCCTCACTCATAAGCCAGGCATTGCTGCTTTATAAGTGTTGACGCACCAGAAAATATTACCATCTCATAAGTATATTAAAAAACTATAACTAGAACTCCATAAATACCAACCAAAAAAAAAAAAAAAAAAGCATCGGGCTTAAACAAATCAATCTACGAGTGCCAAGTAGCAAAATGAGCGACAATCCTTTGGACAACATTATCTTTTGAAAATAATTTCTTTGCAATAGAATTGTTTGTAGTTATTTTTCTGAAACATATTAGGGACATTTAAAAGAAATATGCCAACCAACAATAATAAAAGAGTCGCCAAAATACAAAACAGATCAACTTCAGTTACATGATTGTAAATAACTTGAAAGAAAATAGATACCTGTACATATATTAGTCCTCGTTCATAGGCTACTCGATTAACAAGCCTCTGTGTTCTTTCACCACACAAATCGCAAGTAAATTGCACGAGCAAACTTCTTCTCGGAAGTTTTAAGTCGACAGTTGCTTCCTAAAAAAGAGCCAGAAGCAACAAAATAAAAATGCTTGAAAAACACAAATAAAAAGAGAAATTATTGAGCTAGGACTTCATAATACAGCAACAATAAGAATCAGATTAGGATTATCACATACCAAGTTCGAATCACTAGACTCGGATTCTGGGGTTGTTTCAGAGTTTCCATTTACCAACCCAGAAATCACCAACACCTTGTATCCACGCTTCTTTTTGGTATGAGAAAGGATTGGCCTAAAAAAAAACAGTTTTCAGAAAAAAAATGGAAAGGAACAGAGAAAACAGAAAAGGGGAAAAACCCATGAGAAGAAGAGAGGGGGTTTTGTGAAATAATACCTGGAGAGAGTGAGAGTGATGGTGGGAAGTGGGTTGGAAGCAGAAAAGGGTTTGAAGGAGTTGGAGCAGAGAAGAGAATTAATGGGTCTCCTCCTCCAGCGAAGGTCTGCTGAGGAAGACGAGTGAAAGTGAAGCAGCGCAGGAGACAAACGGGAAGCGGTGGTTGTTGCCGCCATAGGCATCAGAAATTTAGCTTAACAACCTTGTGGAAAGTACGGTTTATTCGAGCTAAGACCGCCGCTCTCATTTCCCTTTATTTTTTATCTTCCTTTTTTTCTTGAGTAATTTATATTGAAGGTCCCTTAACTCTTTAAAAAGTGACATTTTGACCCTTTTATTTTTTATTTTAACAAAATAACCCTTTATCTTTTTTAAAGATTGACGGCTTGATGAATTTTTGTCAAAATTATTCCAAAACCAAACGAAATTTAGCACGTGCATATCACGTGGAAAGTTTTAAAAAGAGAATTTCTACCCTTCTCATTGAGGGCTTTTCGTCATAAATCAGAGAATAACAACATAAAAAAGAAAATAAAAAAATACCGAACGCTCTTCCTCTTCTCTCTCAGATGTGGCAAAATTTAAAAAACGAGCCAAACAAAATTTAAAATTAAGAAAATGACATCTTTTTTTTCACTAAAAAACAAGTGTTTTTTTGCTGTTAAGCTATCTCAGTTATTTTCAAAAAAATAAGAAAAATAATTATAATAAGATAAAAAACTTCAACAAAAAAAAAAACTGAAACTATTTTGATGCTTAAAATTTTTTTTTTAATGTCAAAAATTAATAAAAAAAAATATTAACCGAATTAAATTTTTTAAAAAGGTTACTCATGCAAAGCCCCTCGAGCCCTCTGCGATGCCAACGGTGACAACGCATTTGCAATCATTTTTCTGCAAGAAAAAGAGGTGAACAACAGAGAGGGTCTGTTTTCTCTTGTAGAAAGGTTTGCAAGAAATAGAAAATCCCCTGGTTCTTGATTTATTATCTGAACTCCTCTTTTTTATTTATTTTTTTTAATGCAAAAAAAAAAAAAATCATTTACTTAATTTTAAATTCTCTTTTAACCCTTTTTTTAAATTCTTCCTATGTGATTCAAGAAGTCCTTGCTTGATTTGGAGTTTCCAATTGGTTGAAATTTTAAGTACTAGATTCAAGGCACGAACAATAGAGAGGGAGTTGTTTTGCGCCGTCCAGGAGAAAAGCTTTGAAATTGATGTAATTATTATTCAAATTTGAAGACAATCCACAAAGGAAACGGACCAAGAAAATAATAGTGGTT
This sequence comes from Artocarpus hirsutus, assembly GCA_946598075.1. Taxonomy (NCBI): domain Eukaryota; kingdom Viridiplantae; phylum Streptophyta; class Magnoliopsida; order Rosales; family Moraceae; genus Artocarpus; species Artocarpus hirsutus. The sequence continues at coordinate 39,533 of CAMOHE010052322.1, read as the reverse complement.
CTCAAGTCTTCCTCTTCTTATTTATTTTACCCATCCTTGGTTGATTTTTGGAAGAGAATGGTATTCAGTAAGTGAAGCTTTTCGATACAGATGACTCCACCACGACCCCTCATTGGCTTTCAAAAAAGTGAAGCTTTTCGACATGCTCAGGCTTGGATCCACCGTCGCTCACAAGCTTGGGCTCTCGACGAAGATGAAGCCGAAGCTCCCGATGAAGATGAAATTGGAGCGCCATGGATGCCGGCGAAAGAAGCACCCAAGCTCAGACAATGGGCCTTCCTTTACCGCCATTTTCAACTAGCAAGCTTCAAAATTTTCCCCAGTTTTTAGTTGAGAAACCTTGCGCTGATAAAAACCAAAATCAACCAAGACATGCAAGTTTAAAGTCCAAATCTGCCCACTATATTGAAAATAAAAAGAGACAAAATTTGAAAAAAGGGCTGAACAAAATTTGAAATTAGAAAAATAATCTCTTTTTTTTTTTCACCAAAAAATACGTTTTTTTTAAACAGGTAAATTGCTTCCGTTTTTTTCAAAAAGATAAAAAAAATGACTGTAGCAAGATAAGAAACCTCAACAAGATAGAAAAAAAAACTGTAACCGTTTTGATGTCCAAAAAGCTTTTTTTTTGTGTCAAAAACTGACAAAAAAAAGAGGTTATTGACAAAAAAAAATTTTGAAAATGTTATTTTTGAAAATATGATCTTACCCTCTAAAAAAAATCCCCACCTGATGTGCAGAGTCTGACTATATTAGGTTTTAGCTTAATTTTAACGGAAGTTCATCCATTACCAAGGTTTAAAGAGTTAGAAGGTTATTTTGTTAAAATTAAAAAAGGAGAATCAAAACGTCACCTACTAAAAAAAATTTAGAGATCATTGATGCAAGTTACTCGGTTCATTTTTGGAATTTTAGTTTACAAATTTTGTGTTTTATTTGTATTTGGATGAAATTTTGCCTCAATTTTCACTTACTACGTTTGTTGTGTGTTTTGCCTCAAAGATCTTAAAACAATATGATTTTCAAAATTCTTTAATTAAGAGAAGATTTACTTTAATCCGTGGAGAAACTCCGAAGGGACCAAGGGAGCATCGGGCGGCTCATAGAGAAACTCTCCCTTATTCATGACCATTAGATTTTCTATTATGAGTCTTGCAGATGGAATTGGACCTACACTAGTATGTATAGGGTGGTAGGGTGGAGAGAGGACTAGTTTCCACAAGAGATTAGGATTAACACTTTCCTTTGTGGTGTCACATAAATTAGGAAACCAACTTCCTTAAAACAGATCAATAAAATTTCATTTATTTGTTAAGACTTTATAATTAATTAAATAAATATTAAAATACATATGCATGTGGGCCATAAAAATTCTATTCATTCTAAATTAAGATACTAAAATCAATATACAAAAGCAAGTTTCTAACGTGTTGACATTAGGTTCTGTCTCCTCCGGTGTACCCAGGACGTGTCAATGTGCCGCCTGCCAAAGAACCCAAGGGGATGAGGGCTTGATGTGGACCGCCAGACCCTTTTTTTTTCTCGATAAAGAAAAATGAAGACCAGCATAATATTTTCAACCAGCAATTTTTTTTTTTCTTGCATCATTTCTAATTGATGAAGAACAATTTTGTATACAAGTATTAAGGATTGACTAGTGACTGACTAGCCAAAATCCCTCAAGGTCAATTAGAAACAAATTGATGTTTCCTCTTTTTCTTTTCCTTTTTATTCCATCAACTTAAATTAGTACAAGGTTCCTCTTGGAAACATTTGTTGGAAAAATACCCGTCCATAACCCCGAATCCTATTCCGCATTCGCCAACTAATGTTTGCCAAAATGGGGCACCATCAAACAAATTAGTCTTGTTCGTCCACTTCATGGAAAGGCAGTGGCACGGTCTTAACTGCTCTAAAATGGCCTGCATTATTGAGATGCTCATTCTCCAACCTGATCAACCATTTCATTATAAACCATGCTTAAGTATATACTTCTTGATATATGAGAATAAATAGTAGGACTCCTGCCCACGAATTTTAAGATTATTCTCACCTCAATTTTTAAACTTTAGAGACTTTCTATTTAACGTCATAAATTTTAAATTAGTCTTACTTTTTTCATCAATATTTAACGAAAATTCTAACAAAAGGGATATAATGGGACCAAATAAAAATTTCGGAGGACAAAATAGGTGCTTCCAAAATTCAAAGAACCAAGTAACAATGACTCTAAAGTTTAAGGGCATAGGTGAGAATAATAATTAAAAAAAAAAAGCGTCACTTTTCTCATGGCATCGGTTAAAGAAAAATAGTTCTTGTTGTTTTACCTGAAAAAGTTCCACAGCCCCCTTCTAATGACCTCAAGGGCTGCTAAAAATAGACCAGTTACTCTGTAGTCAACATGTTCAAAACTTGAGTGGAGAACAGTTTGTAACCACGCGAGCCTGAGAACTAGATTTAGTCCCTGCATGACATACAAATGCACAGCTCAAAAAACCAGATTGCAAACATATTGCCCTGTATCTGTATCACAAATTGGATTTTTTTTTAATTTTTTTTAAAAAAGATTCTTTCCATAATTTGTTTGGAATCTCATAACACAATATCTATGTCTATGTGTCTCATCTTATCTTCAATGGATTGGACTTGGAATCTTTCCATGTTCGAATATGGCAATATCAGTTTTCTCTTTCAGGAATATGTTCATTTTGCACTTGCTTTAGCTGTAAGAGAAATGCTTATCATCCATTTTATGCCCCTCTTTTTTAAAATATATATTTTTTTATTTACTAATGCTAGATGATGCATTTGGTGCCAATTGTACGCGAATGGCCCATAGACTCTCCTGATGAAGGAAGAATTGAGAGAAGGGCAGGCCATAAGAGGACACGAAATCAATACCATGGAGATGTAGTAAATGGTCTTTCGGCGAAGCATTAATTCATTCCTAAGCCATGGGTTCTTGGAGTTCATTTGCAGCAAACCCCAATCCTTTACAAAGTCCCAATACAATTGGTACATTGTTGCAACACTTGACATTACCACAACAAGACAGAGCCATCCAACACTCCTCTCTTTCTCGTAAGCCACTTTGGTCCCTGCGGCCAACATAGCGGACACATACTTTCCCAGATTCACAAGGTGACTCTTCTGTCCCTCGTCGAACCACCGCCGAGCACACTGCAAAAAGAAAAAAAAAACCCGAGATTGGCAAAATTCATTTTCATGTCCTAAAAAGAAAAATAGGCAAAAGATAAATTGTGATTCTTTTTGTTTGCTAAACCTGCATGGCTCTCCAGTAGTACGGCAGGAAGGAAACCGCATACGCAAGATCTCTGTAATGCTTAGCTCTCATGCAATAGCCGTAATCCTGAGTTTTGTAGCTTCCAGTTATGTAGTAACATGCCACGTACTCAAGGTTCCTCAGCATTGGAACCTATTCAAAATCATGAAGTTAATAACATTATTTATATACCAGAGGTTTAACAATGGCTAAATTGGTATGTTCACAATATTATGTGCTCTTATTTGTAAGTGCTTGATAAAAAATTACCTGACTACAAAGTTGATCAGCCATGAAGAAGTCCAACATGACAACCTACATATATTTGAAAAAAAAAAAAATAAATCGTTTAACTTAGATATTAAAATTTTAAGATTTGAGCTAATAGTCTTTCAGCCAAATGGGGTGTTACCTTGTAGAGAGGTGACAAAATGATGTTTCTTATCACACGAACAAAGCGATAACGGCTTGATTTGTAGAAGACATTGAAGGGGCAAGCCAGAAACAGTAAGAAGGCCTGCAGTTCGTGTAAACATTGAAGCGAGTTATAATAATGTTTTGACAATGAAAAGTCAAATACTAGCAGCAGAAAAAAGGGGTCCATTTGCTTACCAATAAAAGAAGACCAGGAATCGCTTGAACTTGGGTATAAGAATACCCCTTTGATAGCAAAGACAAGTGGACAAACATGACACCAACCACCACAGTCATCGATGTAGTACAGATCAAAAATACGTCTCTGTACTTGAGCTCCTTTTTCTGAGTTAGCTCAAAGATGAAGCTATAATTTATACGTGTCTTTCTCCAAGCAAAGATGTTGCAACCATAGAGAAAGAAGTGAAGGAACAATAGGCTGAACATGCTGCAAAAAAAGAAGAAAATATATTTTTCATCTAGCTGTTTTAAAGCAAAATTTTTATAGTTTTTAGGACCCTTTTAAGAAAAGGTTATCAGGTTGTTTGGTAGCTGAGAAAACTACTTGCCTAAGTACAGGATATGAAGTTTCCATGTAAATTGAAGTCTTTTCCTGTCGTCTATACAACCCAGTGATATGAGCCATTATGACATATCCGGTGAAGAGGGCAATGAAACATCCAGTGAACAGTCCTGAGTAAGATCAAGTAAAAAAATGAGTCATGAATCTTTGTCGTCTAATTCCTTTTCATTGCAAAAAGTGAAAAATTTTAAGATAACACAACCCATTTTCCGAGTCACATGAGATACATGTGTTGAGTGCCTGGCTTGGCTCGAAAAGTGAAACCTATGACACCGTGGCCAAATTGCCCTTTTTGCCCACTTGAAATCTGACTCTGATCTTTCACTAATCATGTCTTGAGGACGCATTCTAAAGTGGATGATTCTCCATAAGCAATTCATAGTCTTGAATAAGTGTCTGTTGTCACAAACATCTGAATTGGGCCCTTTTCTAATTTTACTGGTGTCCAAGCAACAAACCATGTATGATGTACCACACAAACATAACAAATAGTGCTTCCCCATAGGTCTTGATAGCCTTTTGTTAAAACTTTGGTACGACCAAGTTTGTCTCAAAGATATATGGGACCTTGCTTTATCACCCCACCACTAATAAAAAAGTAAAAAAAATAGAAATAAAAATAAAATATAAAATATAAAAGGTAAGCCAGTCACCGCCTTTAGTTTCACTCTAGTGGCTCAAGTGGGACCTCTTTTTTTAACTTCTTTTGGCCTTTTTTGCTGTTAAATCTTATATTGTCAAAAAAAGTTATTAAGGTTAAAGTATTCCGCTAAACATAGAGTTATAGCTCAAAAGGACTTGTTTTTTCTTTTAGTTATGCAAAGTACTAAACAAAGAGTACTCACCAATGAAGAAGGTTACAGAGTGTGATTCTTTGCGCTGATGGGGTTTAAGGTATTTCATGGCCTTTCTTCTGTCTTCTTCAGCAAAGTGCTTGATGAATAGCTCCTCAACTTCGTCTGCTAGATTAATCACCTGTCATTTTCTAAGACTAATTAGCAAAATATTTTTTTGAATTTTTTTTTTTTTTTTTGAAATTTCAATTTATGACTCAGACAGACAAGTATATCTAGCACTGATTTTGAATGAATCTGAGGACATACATTATCAAACCACATGAACTATAGGATCGATGGCCACTTGACATTGTCGGAAAAGGAAAATAAAAAAAGCCCAGATGAAATTATTTCTGGTGGCCAATACCTGAACAGGATCCTAAATTTCTGAATAGATATTTACAAGTGTGGTATAAAAATAAAATAAAAATAAAATAAAAATAAATAAATAAATAAATAAATTGTATCTTGGTCAAAAATTACCTTATCTGAGCTGTTGAAATATGAACTCTCAACCACTTTAAGATAAATGGGAAGAACTTGTTTTTCAGTAACCTGAAAGAAACAGAGGTGATTATCATCCCTTTTAGTATAACATGAAAAAAAAAAATTGTTACATCTAAAAAGTAACATAGAGCCATTTACTTTGCTTACTTTGTCAAACTTCTTTAAGATCTTTATGAAGGCAAGCATGTTCAAGTGCCTGAAAAACCATAATTATCCACCACAAAAATTTCAATTTCTATACCAAATAAAAACTCGAGATTTACTTATCATAATTTTTTTCTCATTGATATATATACCTATAAGTTTTGAGATAACCTAGGCCTTTGTAGAGCTCAACAAAAGCTTTCTTGATCATTTTCTCGGCATGATGAAGCTTCGCCTTGTTGATGCGCAGCCTGCCGCCGCCTTCAGCAGGATTGCATTTCTTTGAGGACTGGTTGACGAAATCTTCCCACACTAAGTAACTGATCGCAGAGAAAGTGCGCGATGGTGTTGTGAGTGGGATGTTTATCCCAATGTTCCTGCCTTGGCAGCTGAAAACCCGACCCGACATGGTTCTTAGTTTGCTATCTTCCCTTCTGATTGCCATTGATTTCCCCATGTCATCTGATCTTGGGCTCTCCGAGTACGCCACATCATCTTTGTCCATCTCATCTGTAATGTTGTCCTGAGGCTGCTCTTGTTCACTTCTGTCCCCAATGGACTCCTCTGTACACAAAAGGAAAAAAAAAAATATGAGAAACATATTGCAGAAAAGATCTTTCATATCTATTTTTCCAAAATTTTCCCCTATTAACACCTTTTAAGCTTGATTACATCACAATAAGTTCTGACTTTTCTTCAACTTATATAGTTCTATATTACCACATTGAACAACCATAAAGTTGTAGAAGAACTTTTATTTCAACTTCTATTTGAACATTAAATTTGAAGACATTTTATATCAAACAATTGAAACACAATATATATATATATATATGCACACACGTGTGATGAAAAAACAGAATTGATGGGCGTTATTTTTGTATGCGTACCACAAGAGATTGTGCATGATATGGAAGGATCATCCTTGGAATCCTGCAAGGAAGCGCCGCCTTTGTCGCGCTGCTGATCCAATGCGAATTTGACCTCGATGAGAATCTCCATCTGTTTCTTCAAAGACTCTCCTCGCTCAATAAATTCTCTCTCTTTCGACTTGTAGAACTGGTTCACCTTGTTGAGCTGATGGTCTAGACAGCTGAAGAACTCTTTGGCTGCTTCAGTGTCGGCGAATTGCTCAAGCAGTTCGGTCTCATACACATCTCCCTTACTCTCCGAGGAGGCCAGTTTCTTATGAACCTAAAGGAAATAAATATTAAAATGAACATAATATTAGTTCACAACACAAGACCAAAACAGAACATATCATATATTTAGAGAGAGAGAGACAGAGAGACGTGTTACATGAATAACTTCATGACGGTCTCTGCTTTGAGGACCAAACAAAGAGAACTTCTTGAGAGCTGTCAAGAGGGTGTTGGAAAAAAAGCTGTTTTGTTGCTTGGTTGATGAGTTGTTATTGTTGTTGTTGTTCAGAGTATTGAGAAGATGGATTTTTTTGAGGTCCTTCTTGAGTTGCCAATAATCAACAAAAGCTTCTTTCCATTCAGGGACTAGTTGTCCTTCAAACTGCTTGGAAAACTTTACCATCTTTTCTTTTCTCTCTTTTTTGAAATTTTCTCAAAGGAAAACAAACAAGAAGAAAGTGGAGAAAAGAGAAGAGTATAACCACTACTACTGCTCTAAACAATCTTGTTGTGTAGAGATTGATAAGTCTTTGTGAGTGTGTTCAATGGAAGGCCATGATGAGACAATTTATGGAGACGGAAAAAGGAATTTTTGATGGATGTATATGCTCGTACCGATGCTCGACAGCACATTCTAAAATATCCTCTGCACTTATACCCTACTATGCTTCCTCCACTTGAAAGGGCATATATATACGTATGTATATATAGTGGTGTATATATATATATATGTATATGTAATGTTATATATATATAATGTTATATATATAGATATATATGTTCACAGAAAAGTCTCTCACGGCCAACCTCCCTCCGGAAGTGATGGCTTCTCTCCCAACATGTTCTCATAAGGATTTTGAAAGAGTTATTTGATGATTTAATGTGGATATTGGAAGTGGGACCAATAATTAAGAAAAAGTTCAAAATACTTGAAAGCAATGGCCATTTGGAGTGCATGTAATTTGTTATTTATATGACAACCCATTATTTTATTTTTTTTGGATTGGTGTTACCATTTTTTAATTACATGTTTAGCATATTTTGCTTCCATAGTTTACCAAAAAAATTTTTTTTTTTTGCTTCATAAACTAGTATGCAATGCATGAAGGAAAGGGCATTTTTGGGACTTGGTAATGAGAAATGCCGCCCCTTAAGTGAGTCAAGAGCTGCATATATGCGGCAGTGAAGCTTATTGGCTGAAGTAATTAGAAGCACACAAATGTGGTATCTAATTAGACCAGCCTGATTTCCACTAATTGTGGATAACTAAAAAAGTTTCAATTATTAGGCTTTTTTTTTTTATGGGGCAAAGGCAATCTTTTTTATTGAGGGAATACAAATTTAAACGCAAGAGATAAGATATCACGTGTTAGGCTTATACAAGCGCATGTATAAGCAAATCAGTTATCACTTGGGAGCTGTCATGCATATCACCTAGGTTCATCTCAAGCGTTGGTTATTTGATGATTCTTAAGATTTGATGATATTGGTTGGAGTACCATATATAACAAGAGTGTACCTCCACAACAATTTCAAATTTTGGATAGTCTAGTATATGTTAATGTGCGAAGGTGGTAGCCCAGTCATTCTAAAACGCGACTCGACCCTATCACCATATATATATATATATATATATATATATATATATATATGCATATGTATATGTATATTATTGATCATTGGATAGAATATTTTTTTTTATCCATATATGCTTTGGTGTAGCTAGTGAGATCAGATTAGGCACAAGATGCCAAGAACTATTCATATGCGGTTTCCATTTTCATAGTGTTATTCTTAAAGAAAACACGATAGTAAATCCTTCAATAGAATGTGCACAAAAGGATAAATAAACAATCACATATCATATAATTTAAGAAATTATAAAATTAAATAGTAATGTTAGGCCGCTAGTAATCCTTGTAGATGGGGATGAGGTGGAGGAGGTTCCATGTTCTATTCCTTTGTTCTAAACCCACTCTCTTCTCTGCCAATTTGTCAACATGAGACCCTTGATCTGGACCAAAACCACAAAACTCAAAATTCATAGCCCCCTTCTATCTCTCTCTCTCTCTCTCTCTCTCTCTATATATATATATATATAGGAAGAGTTAATAATAACTGTTAAACTTTAAAAAAAATACATAAGAAAGATTAAAATATTTAAAATAAATGGTACAGTTAGGAAGTAAAGAATAAGAGTAAATAAAATATAGTCTTTTTAAGAGGACCGTCTATTTACATAATATATAAAAGTAAAAAACATAATATGATAATCCTAAATGTGGCATTGATGGATATATGAAGCATAGTCTTTTTATGTTTGTCAACATAGGTAAAATTTGTGGTGTTACACCTCTTCAACGTCCAATATTTTAAATATTCATGTCATGTTATTTTTTCATGGGCAACTTATAAAAATGTCTCTTAAATGCCCCAGCTTATTAAAAATACCCTTCAATAAACCATTTATCAAAACTACCCTTTTATTAAAAATTGATGATTTATTTAAAAGTCCAAGTTACTCTTCCTTCTCACTTCCTCACGAGGGAATAGAGAGAGAATTAGGATTTTTAATTTTTGAGATTGAATTATAATGGGTAAAAAGTAAATGTGTAGTTAACATTTTAAAAAATAAATTAGAGTAGGGGTAGTTTTGAAATGTTAAAAAAAAATGCCATTTTTAATAAGGGATGTCCATATGGAGACATTTTATGTAGTTTTCTCTTCTTCTTTTTTCTCATTTCTACTTTTTATGTTAAAGGGGCCATAGAAAAGCCTTATACGTGTCCTAATTTTGTAACAAAAATTATAATTGTACCCCACTGAATATACTTAAAAGACATTATTAAGCACTCTTTTTTACAATAAAAATTATAATTGTGTTCCTAGCCAATCATAAAAATATATAACTATATATCCATTTTATAAAATACTATATATATATATATATATATATATTGTCCCACCGTAACAAATGTCGATATAATGTGTGTAGATACATGTACACATATATATTATCTTCCTATACATGGATTGCACCATCCGCCTTACAATTATGGAAAATTGACAGCGTGCTTCAGGTGGCTGACTCAAAAGATACGCTTTTATTATTTCTTTTTCTGCGACCCAATCTCTCTCTGCTTCATTTCTTGCCTTTGCCTTCATGCATATATTCCCCTGACACAGGACCAAATAGTAAACTTACCCTTAAAATCTTAGAAGAAAGATTACGTTTCACAGAGTTTTTAAAATTGGTCAAAATAGTTTTAATTTAAAAAATAAAAATTTTTTAAAAATTATATTGAGAGTGTTTTTAAAATTTTTATCTCAAAAAATATAACATTTTTAAAAATTCTCAAAACAAAACAAAAAAAGACTGCAACGATTATTTATACATATTTTGAGCAGAATAAGGTGGTATATGAGAAGACGACTAATCTAATTATTTTTTATACATATGTAAATCTTCAAAGTGAAAGTAAGATTATGAGAATAGTGAAGCAGTAGTACTAATATTATATATGAACGCACTAATTACTATATTATTTACTAATAAGCATTGTTTATGAACTTTTACTTAATTCAATTGATGGGATAACTTTCATGTCACGTGACATTAAACGCTAGTTATAAAATTAATGTAATTTATTAAATACTAGTTATGACATTAACGCGTGTCAAATGGCAAAGAAAAGGAGATAAATCACAAAGTCGGTTCCTGAACACAAAATTATTTACATATTGAGAAAGCTCCATTAAAGTACGTATTAAATTACAGCCCATGTTGGGGGGAAATCTTTATGTGACCTTTCCTATCAAAGAAGCTCCAGGACATTTTTCTAGTCTGTCAAGCATGTTTGGTGGTAAAGTCGAAAACCCACCCAAAAAAAAAAAAAAAAAGGAAAAACACATACATATATTTGTATACATATACATATAGTTATATGTTCCACGTAGAATTTCAGGTAAAGAGTGGGGAAGGAGAAAAAAGTCACCGCCGAGATCTAAGCCTTTAGAAGTATAAAGCCAATGACAAGAGATAAAAATGATGGTCTGATTAGGATGCCATCTATATATATATATATATATATATATATATATATTATATATAGGTGCGCCCTAGCAGAGCGACCCAGCCCCTTGATTTGTTCTTCACTTCTCTCCCTCTCCCCATACTTAATTAATTGCATTGTCATTTTCTGCAACCATGTCTTGTCTACACAGAAAGAAACCAAAAATTAAAAAAAAAAAAAAAGAAGGAAAATTGACCCTAACCCCAAATATAGTGTGTGTGTGTATTTTGACTAAAGAGGAGTGTCCGTTGATCAATTCTCAGTCTTTATTATAGTCGATTGGTTCGGTTATATATAGTTAGAGTTATTAAGCCCAACCTTTTCTCCTATTTTAGTCCCTCATTTTTTAAAAGTCTTATTTTGATCTTTAACCTATTATTTTATACTCATTTTGGTCCTTTTGTTAGTTGATCATTTAGTTTTGGATGAAAAAAACTGTGTTATCTATATTATAGGCAATTGAATTGATAAAATTTGAGGTAAATGCCCTTGGAACTAAAACTAAAAATAAAGTAAAGTTCATGAACCAAATGTGAAAAATATCTTAAGTTTAGGGACCAAAACTGAAAAACATGTAAAGTTCAAGGACTATTTGTGGACATTATTATCTTTATTATATGTTGTATTAGTTCAATTGCTTAAACCTATCAAAACAACGAAACAAGATTGATGTTGAATAAATGAGAATAAATGAACAACAAAAAAAATAATATATTAGCTTATGTTTTATGTTCATATTAGCTTGTTTTTTTCGAAAGAGAGATGGCAAAACAAATTTTCAAAATGGGCAAAATATTTAATGATCATTCTCAATTTAAGACAGTGATTAAAGAGCAAGCAATATTATTAGGACGAGATATAAATTTTATAAAAAATGATAAGAAAAAGATATTATTTTGGTGTTTTGTTGTTAATTTATTTTGGCATAGTGAACCATTAGTTAGTATTGTAAATACTGTAGCACATGAGAGCTTTACACCGTAGCATCTTTTTTCCTTTTACTGTAGTATGTGAGAGCTTTACAATGTTTCTAAATGAAAATTTGGTTAGAACCAACTTTGTCAAACAGACACTTATTCAACATCAATCTTTTTTGCAATTTTGATAGGTTCAAGCAATTGAACTAATAGAAAATGTAATAAAGATAAAAATGTTCCCAAATGGTCCTTAAACTTTATATGGTTTTCAGTTTTGGTCCCTAAACTTTAGATATTTTTTAGATTTGGTCCTTAAACTTTATATTCGTTTCAATGTTAGTTCTAAAGACATTTACTTCAAATTTTATTAATTTAACTGTTTATCAATGGATAACATATGGTTTTTTTAATCTAAAACTTAATATTCAATTAAAGGAAGGACAAAAATTAAGACAAAGCAATAGGTAAAGTATCAAAATAAGACTTTTTAAAAATGACAAACAAAAATAAGACAAAAGGTAAATCTTAGAGACGGTTAGTGAAATTAACCCATATATTTAAACCTGTACTTATACATATAACAATATGTATGACTTATTTTATAATTACTTTTAACACCCATATGACTTTTTCTTGATTAGTACTACTTTTTGTCAAATAACGTACAGCGAAGAAGAGAACGCATAAATGAACTTTTTTTTCCTCTGATAATTGATTGTATGGAAATCCTTCGTTTTTTGAATTTGGCCACTAGTTGTGACGTCTGACTAAGTGGACCAATTGAGATTGGCATATGAACAAGTTTGAGTGGAAACAATTTATATCTGCCTTTATTCTTCTTTTGTTTAAATGATCCTAAATATTTGACTCTTTTTGTTGCATGCAAATATAAATAAATATATACAAATATTGTGTGGAGAGGCATGAAGAGGGATGCTCAAGAGTACATGGCCAAGTGCATCACTTGTCTCTAGGTAAAAGTTAAGCATCAGAAGCCCGCTGATCAGTTTCAGCCGCTTCCTATCCTGGGGTGGAAATGGGAGCATGTCACAATGGATTTTCTCACCGAATTGCTGAGGACGGAGCAAAGACATGACGCAATTTGAGTTGTCATTGATAGGTTGACGAAATCAGCGCATTTCATTCCTTTCAAGTTGATGTGTTCGAGATGAGTTCTAGGAGAGCTGTATCTTCATACTATAGTGAGGCTGCATGGGGTTCCCTTGTCCATCACTTTCTGTGGCGTCCGGCCCGGGCGTACTCCCTCAAGCCTCCATAGGACCCACCTTGCGGGGCCCCAGACTTATGGCTCTTATTGGTAGACCATCCTCGTGCCACCCACTCATCCATACTATCCCCTCTGGGGCCCTCTGGCCCCTCAGGGTTTTTCTTTCGTGTCCCACCTCAAACCTCCCTTAAGAGATTTTTATTTCCTTCTCGAGTATCTATCAATTGATACTCGAGAAGGAAATAAGAATCTCTTAAGGGAGGTTTGAGGTTCGAACCCGAGAGACGCGAAAGAAAAACCCTGAGGGGCCAGTACGGATGAGTGGGCAGCACAGGGATGGTCTGCCAATAAGAGCCATAAATCTAGAGGCCCCACAAGATGGGTCCTATGGAGGCTTGAGGAGTACGCCCGGACCAGACGCCACACTTTCAATAGAGACACCCGATTTAACGCCAAGTATTGGAGGAGTTTTCAGGAGGCTTTGGGCACAGACTTAAACTTCAGCATGGCCTTTCACCCTCAGACCAACGGGCAGTCTGAGTTGGTTATTCAGATTCTTGAAGATATGCTACGTGCATGTGTCTTAGACTTTGGCAGGAATTAGAAGAAATATTTGCATTTAGTAGAGTTCACATGCAACAATAGCTATCAGGTGAGCATCGAAATGGCATCGTTCGAAGCACTCTATGGGCGACTATGTCAATCACCAGTGTGTTAGGCGAAGCCAAAAGACAGAATTATTCTTGGACCATATGAGATCTATGATAGCAACGAGAAAGTCACTGTGGTTCTTGATCTGTTGAGGGCTACTCAGAGTAGGCAAAAGAGCTATGCAAATAGGAGACGCCGACCTCTGGAGTTCGAGGTAGGAGATTTTGTTCTTCTAAAGATTTCACCGCGTAAAGGCATATTGCGTTTTGGTATAAGTGGGAAACTTGAACCGAGATACATCGGGCTGTATGAGATTACTCAGCATGTAGGTGTGGTCACTTATCGCCTTGATCTTCCTTCCGAGCTTTCCCATGTTCATGATATGTTTCATGTGTTGATGCTTCAGAAATGTCCGCCCAAGCTGGGCAAAATTATCTCATTTCATGATGTGCAGGTTCAGAAGACACGACTTATAAGGAGGTGTTAGTTCAGATCATCGATCGGAAGATTATAAGCTTACGATGCCGTGATATACCACTAGTGAAAGTCGTGTGGCAGCATCACGGAGCTGATGAAGCAACTTGGGAATTGGAATCGACTATGAGAGAATTGTACCCTCATTTGTTTTGTTTTTTATTTGATCTTTAATTTTGGGCACGAAATTTTCTTTAAGAGTGGAGAGTTGTAACACCCATAAATTTAATTAAGCATAATTAGTATTTAAATGGTGTATTAGTATGTCTTGATGTAAATTTGAACTTAATCTAAGTATTTTATGATATTTTAAATTTATCCCATTTTTAATTATTTTTATATGTTATTTTGAATTTTAAAACAAAATAATTTGCCAAATACCCGATATGTTCTAATTACAAAACTTTACCCTCTCTGTTTATTTCCTCTCTCACTCTCACACGCCCTCACTCTCTCAGGCTCTCTTTCTCTCTATTTTCCCTCTCTCCCACACTGCCCTCTCTCCCTCTCTCTATTTTGATTCAAATTTTTAAATTCAAGCTTGATTCTTAGCTGGATTAGGAGGCGAGAAATACGATTTGGTCTCCACAAGCTCGATTTTAAGTTTTGATTTGAGGTTAGTTTCTTTATTTTTCAAATTTCAAACTTTTAACCCAAATTTTTCAATTTTTTGAAATGTTGTAATCTAAGTTTCTTGAGCTTAGAAAACCCTTAATCTAAGTTAGTAGAACTCAAATCATCTAAGATATAGGCTTGATTTCATGAAATTTAGATTAAATCAAGTTTTCCTCTTTTTCTCCATTTTTAGATTTTCTTTAAAATTTTTATATAAATTTGCTTAAATGTGTTTAAATGTGTTCTAGCATGCTTGTCTATCGTTGGGCTTGAAAAATAGGTTTAGAATTAATTTTTGAGCTTGGAGAGGTCGAGAATTGAAGTCTCTGACCTCTTATGTTTTTCCAGTTCAGTAGGCCGGATTCATTTGGTTAGCAGGCTGAACCTGGGCTAGTTTAGCAGGCCGACAGGCCAATCTTTAGAGTTCGGCAAGCTAGACCATGGGTTCCAACAGGCAGATCGAATCTCATGAAAAATGACTTTTTTTAGCCTTTTTCACCTTTTAAAAACCTAAATCAAGATTTTAACATCATAAAATGATTCTATGAACCTTAAAGACATTCTAAGACACCATGAGATAGCATAGGGATGTAGAACACCTTAAGCTAGATATTGATAAACTTAGTTTCTATTTAAGGTTATTTGTGGTTTAGTAGAGCTAACGTACAGCGGATTAGGACTGCGGTGTTGGACGTTGGTACGGGATATCGAGGTAGGACTTCTATCCCTTCTCCTTAGTAGCCATGTTTTTAAAGGGTTTTGGCTACATAGCATTTCCTTGCAAATGTTTTCAAGAAATGAAGTTTATACTTATTTTCCATTATTGGCTAAATAATGAATGATCATAATGAACGTAATGAGAATATCCGGTAAATGAGACATGATGATAATATGACACCGGATATATCTGTAACACCCCGAAGTTAATTAAGTGTAATTAGAGTACTAAATGGTGGATTGGTGTGCCATAATGAGCATTTTAAATTTAATTTGATTATTTTGTGAAAATTAAGTAACCTTGTGTTATTTTACTCTTTTAATAATTTTTCATTACTCTAAATTTTTTTTAATTGTTAATTGAAATTTTTAACAAAGCAATTTCATTTGAAAAATATGTGCTGTTGCATACAGTCTTGTAAAACTAATTGTCTTTTCTCCCTCTATTTAAAACTCACTCTCTCTCTCTCCTCACTCTCTCACTCGTCGCTCTCTCTTTTCTCTCTCACTCTCTCGGTTTCATTCTCTCTCTCAATCTCTCTCTAAATTTTTGAACCAAATTTTGATTTCAAGCTTCGGGTTAGTAGATTGGAGGCTTGGGAACTTGATTGGATGATTTCAAACTCGTTTTAAAACTTCGATTAGAGGTTAGTTTTTAAAATTCAAAAGTTTTTCTATTTTTTAAATTTTCTTGTATTTTGATATTCGAGCTCGTTTAAGCTTAGAAAAGCTTCAATCTAGGTTAGGGTAATTTAGAATAACTAGAATTGAAAGTTTGATTGATAAAAAATGGATTGAAATCGAGATTTTTTATTTTTCTTCTATTTTCTCTATTTTTGGATTTTTGTGAAAATCTTGCTTAAATCTTGTTTTAATGAGTTGAAAAGTGTTTAAGGATGTTTATTTATCAATTTTAATCATTACCCATGCCTGATAACTGAAAAAAAATAGGTTGGATTGAAGATTGGGACTCGGGAGGCTGAGAACCCATGCGTGAAAAATTCTGGAATTTATCAGATCGGCAGGCCAAACTTTGTGTTTGGCAGGCCGGATTCAAAGGATCGGCAGGCCGGATTCATACCACCGGCAGGCCGAACCTAGAAATGTTTGGCCAACCGAACTTGGATTTTTGGCAGGCCGAAGTGTGCAGTTCGGCCGGCCGAATCAGGGAGACCGACAGGTCGACCGAACATAACTCAAATTTTATGATTTTTCACATGTTTTTACTGTTTTGAACCTCGATTGAAATTCTGACTTTATAAAATGATTTTGTGAACCTAAATGGCACACTAGGACACCATGAGATGATTTAATATAATAGGATATCTCGGATTAGATACTAATAGACCTAGTTTGTATCTAAGGTTGTGCGTGGATCCACGAAACTAACGTATAACAGACCGGGATTACGGTGTGGGACATCGACACGGATATCAAGGTAGGACTTCTACCCCTTCTTTGGTAGCTAATTTTAAATGTTTTGGCCTCGAAGTCATCTTTAATAAAATGTTTTTCAATGATTGGTTGAAAAAAGGATTTCTTGTTAACTGTCTTCTTAAACAGTAAATTGAGGTGTTTTCATAATAAACCTCATAATAAATGTTAATGATTATATTTGGTAAATAAAGATTTTAATTATAAAAAGATATATAGGCATGATGCCATATCAGAGATTGGGTCGTGTAGTAAACGACTTTGGGGGTAGGTCCCGAAACCCAGCTGGGCTACTTCGGTGGTGAATAATTGGTTTGCCCGAGAGAATTAAAAAATGTAATCTTGACAAACTGTTTTCAATGGAATTTTAGTAAATGAAAATACTTATTTGATTTATTTAATTATTTATCTATGAAGAAGGTTCTATTAGAATATTTATCTGATTATTTTAAAATACAGTCCTATTGAGCCTTTCGCTCACATTTTTATTGTTTCAAAATCTCACCCATAGGTGAATATCAGCTTAGGATTGGAGAAGAGTCCGCTGATCAGACTTACGACCAGTAGAAGATTTGGGTAGGTTGTAGTACAATAATTCAAGGCATGTAAGATCTTAACTTGTTTTTTTATTTGGACTGTGGTTGTATGGTAATATTGTCAGTACTACATGTGTGTGCACAATATGTGAGCCAGTGGGACCCATACTCGTTCCACCTCATATTTAAATATTTTTAATATTCTTTTATTTGCTTAATTACCATGATGATTTATTTTATTTTTTTAATTTATTCTATTCGAATAATTTTAAAATTATCGCATTTTTATTTATAAATTTAATTCTAAAACCCTATTTTTAACTAAATTCTCACTTAATTAATTTTATTAATCTACCACGTCACCTCCCGTACTTCAGGGCATGACAGTATGGTTAGTACCGTCCGAAATGATAAAATAGAGCATGATGCCATATGCAGAGATCAGATTGTGGGGAGTGCGACCTTCAAAGCAGATTCTGAAACCCAGCTAGGCCACTTCAGTGGTGATTCATATGACTTTGCCGGAAACATGATAATGAGACTGTCTATAGATGAATAAATGATTAATCAGTATGAATAAATTTAATGAGATTTAGTTAGTTATTTGTTTATTTATTTATCTTGTTTTATAGATTTTGTTTAAAAATGAATTATATGTTTAAATTAAATGTTTTCAAAAGCTTAGTCCTACTGAGCCTTATGCTTACATTTTTCTTGTTTAAAAACCTTTCCCCCCTTCTAGGTGGAATCTAGCTTAGGGAAGACTAAAGAACCGAAAAGAAATTGAAGGATTAGGACATCACTGTCTAGGGTATTTATTTGTAAACAATGCATGTAATATATTTTCCTTTTATTTGGACTGTGGTTATGTATTTAATATTGTTGATACCTTGTGTGCACACTACTGTACGTCCGGTGGGGCCCAATGGTGTTTGTTTATTTAATATTTTAACTTGCTTTGCCCGCTTTCATATTTTAACAAATATCTTAAAAAGTTTTAAATATCCTACATTCTTATAATTAAATTAATACCTTTTAAAATGACAATTTTTATTAAAAATTTAATTTATTAACCTAATTAATCCGTCACGTCACCTCCTGAATTTTGGGGAGTGACAATGTAATTCCAACCATTTTCGATAAATAGCGCCAACAACTTCTATAATACTACACAACTCTGCCTCAAAAACAAAACGAATACCAACATTCACCAAAAAAAAAAAAAAAACACCATTAGAGAAAAGGAGGGTGAAAAATACACCATTTACAATGATCAATTTCACTTTAATCCAATCTAGAAAAGGGGGGTGTCATTGAACTTGGCACCTAATAATAAACTTGGTCATGTATTCAAGGAAAACAAAGCAAAACAGTATATTTTGGATATTGTCAACTTAAGTCCCTTCTTTGATATTGAGCTTAGTATTTTCAAGCAAAGAAAATTAATACAAAAAAAAAAAAAGAGGTGTCATGCCCAATCAATTTCCTTAAAGGTAAGACAAATATGTGACCCCTCAATCCTTACTCCATGAGATAATAGATTATTAATTTCTTAATAAAATGGTGTTAAAGTATCATGATACTAAACGTGGTGTGTGTGTATAATATATCATAAAATTTTCCACCTAATTGCATGCGTGAGTAAAATTTTTTCTAGTATATAGTAACAAAAATAAATCAATAAATAAAATTTGGCCTATACCCACTACCTAAATTGAAAAAAAAAAAAAAAAAAAAGACTACGTATTTCTCATATCTCGCGACTGGATTCTTACTTGTAGAAATAACTAGAAATGGCCGGACAGTAAATTCAAGAAATTTTTGTAAAAATTGAAATTTTTTTCTTCTTTTTGCTACCTAAACTTGACAAACGATTAATTCATAAATAATCGCATTAATGGCGCTTTTGAGACAAGAATTTGTACTGGAGTACCACTTTGCTGTCCACGCCCATAATTAACATGCACTGTATGTCCAAATAAAATCCTAACTGAGGCCTCGAGCTATTTGACCATTAAAGTATAATTATTTTTGAAATATTTATCAGTGGATTATTATTATTATAAATATTTAATTAGTTTACGATAGGAAAATACAATGCTATTGATCGGCAGGAAAATTATTGTAGAAATATATAATGATCGTAGCCCCTTTCAGTAATTACCAAAATAACTAGGTTCTCCTTAGTCCTTTTTCAACGTATATTGTTAAATTTTTTTTTTTTACGGATGTTGTTAAATTTTTAACAAAAAGAAACTTATGAGAGATTTCTACTTGCAAAAAAAAAAAAAAAAAAAAAAGAAAAAAAAAAAAAGAAAAGGGAATCTACAAACCGCAATATAGCGTAATATGAGATGACCATATAAATTCCCTCAAAGTTTACAGAAAATGGCTGGAAGAACATTTGTATTTTTTTTCTCAAACATTTTAGTGGGCAAGTTGAAGGACAGTATATAGTTTCGAGATAATTAATCCAAAGCTAATCCTAAAAAGTTTTTTTTTTTTTTTCAATTTTACACAATGTATCTTGAGGCTATCAAAAAATCATAACTTACATTTCTAATAATAATAAATTCACATTTCAAATTCATAGCTTTTTTGAGTAAAATATTTTTTTTACTATGAAAAAAAACCGAATGTCTTTCACATTTCCTTTTTTTTTTTTTATTTGAAAGTTAATCTCTTTCACATTTCTGAACTTTTATTTTTTTATTATTTTCTTCTCTTTTTTTTCTTGGAGTTTTTAGGAGCTTTTCATCATTAATCTTCTATATTTGATGGAGGCTCATCAACATCGCAGCCATCCCATCCCACACAAGTCCGGAGATTATTTTATGCTTTTGAATTTTTTTTAATAAATATGCTTTTGCATTTTTCTTTTACAAATATGCTTTTGCAATTTTATTTGTTGTTGACAAATATGCTTTTGCATTTTGTTTAGGCATGAGATGCTACTCTTCAATTGCACTGAAATTATTTTCGTCCAATTACTTCATGTGCACGTACACATTATGTTTGTGTGAGAAGTACGAGTAAGAAGATGATTATTATTCTGCGCATATGATTCCTTTTTTTTTATTGCACATATTATATTTATGGATGGTTCTGAACCTACCTTTGAAAAAATTACGTAGCTAGAGAAGCGAATATCCCATATAATTGAATGCAGAAAATATTCCCCATATTTTCGTCATTATCCTCTTTGCGTGATTCAGTACTATTTTGAGCATATACTTCTTTCATGAGTGGTACACTTGGTGCATGATTGCATGTATACTTTCTCGAATTTTCTTGTATATGTACTAGAATTAATTAAAGACATAATTGTACATGACCGTATATATATGAATTTGTTTTCAAATGGTTATATTTTTAATCATCATATTTTCAATAAAAGTATATTAAAAAACAATTGATAATATAATGTGATAAAAATTTAACCTCATTAATCATTATTTTTTTATTAACCACCAATTTCGTTATAACTGTTAAAATTTATATCCACCAGCTAATAATAACAATGCCTATTGAAATTATAATCATTAAATCCACACCTCATATATATATATATATATATATATATATTTATGAATGTATCCACTTAGTAGGGATATATTTCCTCAGAGTATATGCTTTAACTTTGCATCTTTCTTTGCAAAAGCAAGATATCAATTTTTTATACATGTGAATTTGATATACAACTGAATGAATTAGTACCATTTGTCGGGTTAATTCGAAGTATTTGGAAACATTTGTTGTGTATCTAAGATACATTAGAAATTATTATTAGATGTATAACATAATTTGTTCACCAAAACAATCGATTTTTTATAGTTCAATTGAATTTATTAAAATTAAATGTTTGCTACATAAAATTATAGTTTACTAATTTTCCTATAAGCTTATGTTGTTAAGAGACAAACCAACATATTTTTATATTTTAATACTCCCTTCAGGTATAGCATGTATTGGAAAATCATGTCGTAAATATTATTAATGAAAAAATTACACCAATTAAACTTGTTTGTACCTGGTGTTTAAGAATGCGCCTATATATTCAAAATGTCACATACATGACTGATTTTTTTAATTCAATATGTTAATTAAGCTGACAAAAAAAATATAAACCCCTTTCTTAACTTCTTATTTTTTCTTAATACACTCTTTTGTAACTAAATCTTATAATATTAACTCAGTTCTTTTATACTTCATTGTTTGAATTTGAATATTTTTCTGCTACCCATCTGCTCATCGTTGTTTTGTTTTGTTTTTCAAGAATCATCATCATTATCATCATTATCATTAATTATCATAATGATGCTTGTATATTTATATATGATTTTGTTACTTATGAAAGGCTTTAGAATAAACTTTAATGAAAGGATTTATAGAGTAAATATTTATCGAGTTCTTAAAACGGATACCTAAATAGATAAATATACAATCGAGCACAAACATGTCTTTTTAAATAAAATGTCTACAATGTTTATTATATTTACATAAGCATTACGACAATTAATAGGTGGTTATGTTTGAAAAGATGAGGACAATTATTTTATGTCTATTTTTTCATTTTTTGATATTTTTGAATAATAATATTTTTTTTTGGAATCTCAACCTGCCTTTACTCAATTAGATACAAAATTATGGATTTTTCAAAGTTGATGTCATTGACGTGCCATTATTTTGAGAATTTGATTCGTTAGTATGCATTTAATAATTAAGCAATAAAATGTGAACAACACCTATGACTTGTTTTTTTCAGAGGCACCATTATCTCATAAAAATATTTAAATTAAATATTTTTATTAAGATTATTAAAGTCATATATAAAGAATATTATGAGATCTTAGCCACACTTTAATAGCATGAAATATATTTGTATGTATATTATAAGCTAAACATTTGTTAGAAGGCACAAGAAGTTAAATTTTAAGAGAAATTTTGAAGAATTCCAAAAAAAAAATAAACTTTGTATTTATGTCAAGGCCATTGGAGTTTTAGATTTGTTCACATAAATGGACTAGTTAAAAATAAAAGTAAATAAATAAAAGAACGTGACATAAATCTAAACTTTAGATAATTTGAAGCATTGATCAGAAAACATAAAAATTTATGAAATGCCTTCTAATTTTTTCAATATTTAATTAAGTCGGAAAATAATAAAACCCAATATGTTAAAAATTTCGTAGGGTATAAAGATGGAAGTTTAAACTCAATACCTCCTGCTTTTATGCCAACTTGGACCATAACAGTATTGTTATAAAGAATCACAATCTTCCATTATGTTGGGATGGAAGATAATGTTTGAAATTTTATAAAGTTAATTGGATTCTGGTACATGCAATCGAGCTATCTCGTGCAGAATGTTGCTAAATTTTATTAGAAAATAAAGGAGGCTGCGCAGATTTATTCTTGTACTCAATTAGGTCTTAGAAACAAGAAAGGGCATATATTTAGAGTTAATTAATTAAAGCTATAGTTTGTGGGCAAAAAAGGTGATTATATGTATGTACATACATTGCTTTTTTCTTTGTGATTAGGAATTTGTAGCTACCTTCCCAAGTATGTTCTGAGGGTTCTAGACAAGTACTAAAGTTTAAAAAATAAAAAAGAAAAAAACAAGATTATCGGTCACGTGTACTAAAATTTCAAATGGCAAGAAGTGAAGAATCAGAATCAACATCTTTTAAGATTTTGGAGATTAAGATATAATTGCTTCAGCATCTTTATTTATTTATTTTTTATTTTTTAGCCAATTTCCGAAGTTGAAAAAGCTAAGGAAAGAAAAGTTTTGGACCACCCAGCTCAGTATAATTATATAGTTTTAGTTAGTTGTCTAATATGAAATTAAATGGAAACAATATATTAATAAAAATTAGTAATTGTTAATGTGTAATTTCCTTAGATACTTTGAAAAACTTGGCACACTAATAATATATGGAAACCGCCAAATTCTAGGTATGCCCCCCATTTCTTATTGATGCATTATGCATCTGTACAAAGAGTTTAACAAATAATGTATCACTTTGGAATCGGTAACAAGCATAAAAATGGAAAGGAAAAAACTTGCATTAACAATATTAAGATAATAACATATAGCTTATTCAATAGTTATTTGTCCTAGTTGTGGCCTGTGTTTAGTTTATTTATGTTACGATTTTAAGGGATTTGGTGAAAATTGAAAAGATCAAGTTTTGTTGCTTATGATATTATCACCCAAAATTTGTTAATATATGGTTTTAGAAAATGTTTGCTACAGCATACCTAACAGTAATGTACCTTTTTTAGTTCCATCTCTAATGTAAATATCAATGCTAATATTATATTTGTTATCAAAAGTGTAAAAATAGCATATTTGATGTATGATTTTATTTTATCCTATTTAGAATGTTGTGTTTATCTTTTGTAATAATTATTAAACATTGGAACTTGTAAAAGTAAAATTGTAATATTCCAATAATCAAAAAAGTAAAAATATTGTAATTATTAAAATAAAAAAGCTAATCTATCAACCAATAGGAATCAAAATTTGCCACAAAATTTAGTATATAACAAATTTAACACTAAAAATGGCATTACATGGAAGAGTATTTTTTTACATTCAAATGCTAAATTTACCATTGATATATCAATTTAGTATTGTATTAAAGATGCTTATTATTTTAGCCATCTTATTAATTCTATTTGAGACCGGTAATATGTGTTCATTTAATGATCGAATAGGTTGAATCACAGAGGTTTAAAAAAAAAAAACTATGAATAACCAGCATAAGAAAAGGTAGAAGGAAAAGAAAACTAATAAACAAGCAACATATACAAGCCATGCAAAAAATTATAACGAGCTTTTAGACATATAGCAAAATTTTAGTAGCAAATTTAAAATATAGCAAAATTTTCAAAGCTTTTTAAGAATATCAAAAATTAAAATCATTAAAATTATTACTCTAAATACAAGATGTGATATAATTATAATAATTATTATATAGTTTTTGTTATTTTTAAAATATTCTGAAAATTTTGTTTAATTTCAATTCCACCATAATAAATAATCTAGTCATGGAATTTAACTTTTTTTCAAACATTACGGGTCTCCACTCTTGTCGCAGTTATCATACTTATGTTGACTAGGAAACATATGCCATAGGCTTTTGCAAATGGTATCAGTGAGCATTTATTTATGTATCTTATCAGTTTCTTATAAATTAAGGGAAATTCATTAGTATATGCCAAGTATAATATTCCGTACACATATATATATATTATATTTTTGAGTATCATAGGTTAGTGCGTATAGATATTGTGGATCAGATTATATAAGCTATTTATGAGGGAACGGCTCGTGAAGGGAATATGGATTCTTGTATGTGTATGCTTCTTAAATCTCTGGTCCCATGAAAATCCAATGAAACAAAAGGTCAATGGCTAACTTCTTTTCCTCTCATGAATATCAACGCCGTTATCAACCAAACGATGCCCCTTTTTTTAGTGTAAACGATGCTTCATTATCATGTTCATATTTTGTTTTATTATTAATTATTTTTTTAGTATTGTAAACGATAATCTTCTTTGAAATGTACTATTACACTTTTTGGTCGACTGTATGCATATATAATGCATGCTTAATTTGTGGTTTTCAAGTTAGAGGTAATCGCAATCTTTATGTACTATGTTAAGTTGAATTGAGGGCTAAGAATTAAACATCTTAATTCTATATTACTGAGACAAATCAAAATCATAAAAGAAAATCAAACAAACGTGATCACATAAATTTGTTGTGGTTTATTTTTAATTTGAGAGCCAGGTCTATTTTTAATTACTACAAAAAATTTACAACAATTAAGAAGTTTACGAGAGAAAATTATATATCTTACAATTGTTTATGTCTTTTTTAACCTCTCTAATAACCCAAAAATTAGTATCCCTTTATATATAAAAAAAACTATGCAACCCAATTTAAAATTTTGAAATCCGTAAATTACTTTGTCACGCCCCGGAGTACGGGAGGTGACGTGGTGGTTTAATTAAGTTAAATAGATGAAGATTTAGTTAAAAACAAGGTTTTAGAATCAAATTTATAAGTAAAAATGTGATAATTTGAAAAAAATCATTTTGAATAGAATAAGTTAAAGAAATAAAATGAATCATCGTTATAATTAAACAAATACTAAGAACATTAAAATAATAAAATAATTAATTAAGGGGTGGAACGCGTATGAGTCCCACTGGCCCACATATTGTGCACACACATATAGTACTGACAATATTATGATACAACCACAGTCCGAAAGTAAAGAAAGTCAAAAATCTTATATGCCGTGAATTGTAATTTAACCTACCAAATTCTTCTACGGTTCGTAAGTCCGGTCAGCGGACTCCTCTCCAATCCTATGCTGATATCCATCTAGGGTTAAGATTTTAAAACAAATAGAAACGTGAGCGAAAGGCTCAGTAGGACTATATTTGAAAATTATTTAACTTTAAAAGAAATTTCTTAAAATCAGATAAACATGTAGAAATGAACTGGAACCATCAACAAATAGATAATTAAATGAGAAATTCAATAAAATATA